>JAQFZX010001129.1:0-35475 GCA_034682405.1 Hydroisotoma schaefferi | reverse complement strand
AGTAAATAAAGCAAAATATTGACATGTTTGTAAATGATGAACGAGTTTGTAAGTCTAGGAGACAGGGAGACAATTTTTGGAAAAATAAGTACCGATTGATCAAATGCGAAATTTTTTCATTCTCAAAAATGTACCCACTGCCCTAAAACCGTGGTTGCGCCTTGACGGTTTGGAATAATGTGAATCAAAGTTTTGACGTTTTGGGGCAAGGTGACAAAAAGTTTTGAGGGTTGGGGGCAAAGTGAAACCACATTTTAGACGTTCTGGGGCATAGTGAAACTAAAGTTTGGTTTAGTCGCTAGGCGTTGGGTAAATGTTGTTGGGCGCTAGGCGTTGGGTAAATGCCGTTAGGCGTAGGGCGCTGGGTAAATGGTGTTTGCCGTTAGGCGCTGGCCACATATGCGCTAGGCGTTGGCCACATGCACCCCAGGGCAGGGTCCTTTTTTTCTGTGAAATAAAATCCCGAAAAAATTAAAGAATGAGTCGAAAACTTAAGATTGGTTTTCTGTTTATAGTCCAGTTGTTCGTTGCTGACCTGGTCATGACCGTTTCGTTAGTTGGTTATTAGGAGGATACCTTCGACAAATATGCCCAGAACTGTTCTTAACTTTTACATCTATTTTGATATTGTGTTTAATTTGGTTACGTTATCGACAGATTAGTGTGGCTTATCGAGTTCGTGAGGAAAGCAGATATGTATGGGGTTAGGTCGGTTATCAATGGTACGAAGAATTTATAATACTATGCGTTTTTCGTCGGTATAACTGCGTTGGACGTATACGATCAGACTCAGCTCAATAATGAATCAGGCTGTTTTATTATTAACTAGCTGAACTGTAACATCTAACTAAAGAGACTAGTCTATAGTTTAATTATAAAATAGAAACGATGTAGGTTATTAGCGCGTGAAGGGGTTGTATAATAGTCCAGTTTTTATCTCAAAACTTCTTTCTCGTTTTCTCCCCTCTTCAATCATTTTCTGAACGTCGGCTCTATATGCTGGAGGCTTCAATTCTTCTTCTAATTGGCACTCATATTCTTCTACGGGCCTGTGATAAGAATACGAAATTAAAATTCAGTAGTTTTCATTTAATTTTCAAGGCAATATTTAACTTGGCTATCACTATTCACGACTTACTTTTTTCTTACGAAGCCGGCTTTGATGATGTCAACATCGCGAACGTATTCATCTCTTAAAGTTGCTATTGACACTGGAGGTGAGTCGAACTTCATCAGAAAGAAGCTACAGTTGCACAGAATTAAGTTTATGTCTTATCTATCATCAAATCAAACGCCGTCTGACCATTTACACATATTTATCTTACCTAGCTTCCCTGTGCTTTCTCCCAAACGATGAAATGTTATAAGGGAGAGATCTTGTACCAAGATTTTCGATTGCAAAAAGGATGCCGTCATTTTTGTAGATATTCTGAGCCGTCCGTTTCAATACCTTCGCCGTTTCCACCTTGCTCAACTTCCTAAGCACCAATGCTAGTTCATATGATGGCATTTCTTCAACTTTCTAAAATATCCATAAAACATAATCAAAATCAGACACACAAAAAAGTACCGTCAACCGTCGTCAGCTCGGCATTGCTTTAAACAGAACGGAACCTTCTTACCTTCTATGAAATATTATAGTTACCGCAAGGTTTCTAAAAATCCGTCCCCTCTTCCTCTGCCTTGTTTATGGTTTTTAATTGAAAAACAAAAACCATAAATAAATAACTTCTCGCTCGCTCAAGGCTCAAGGCTCGATAAAAAAACATAGACGAACTCCCGTCATTCGAAGCTGACCTATAATAATATAATATCATCGATAACGTTATCCGAGCGTTGTTATAATAGTGACATCTGACCTGACCTTTGACCTGACCTGGCCTTGACCTTTTAAGAACAAAACTTTTGAATAAAAAACGTACCTTTTAATAATTCACCTTTCAGCTACGGTGATGTTTTTTAAAACACGGGTGTTTTCCCACGTTTGGTGTGATCGTGATCTACATTGTAAAAAAGGTGAGTACCAGTCGACCCCATAATCTGCCGAACCACCATCACATTTCAATTTTAGCAATCCTCTCCAGTTTTTTTCAGAAATATTCGAAAAAATGGCTCAAATTCCACGAATTTTGGTAAGTAAACTGTGTTAAACTTCACTAGATCTCTGTAGGTTAGGGTTATACGTGCATTGGTTCCGTTTAATCGGCAGTTTCGACTTCTTAAACTGCCCAAAATTCAATCGAGGATTCAATGAAATAAAATGATTTTTCAGTATTCTGAATTCTGCTAAGTTTTGTTTTTTTAAACACCGTTTTTTATACATTTTTAGACGAGGAGCTTCTCAGTAAGCGCTGCTTCCAACCAACTTGTTCGGGTATGTAACTACAACTTTGTTAGAATGGCAGACCTTTTAATGAAATTGAACTATAATTTGTAAAATGTTTTTTTGTCGGTTTATAGCCCCCAATTCAGATATTTGGAACTGAAGGTCGATACGCTGCAGCGTTGTATTCAGCAGCTCATAAAGAGAAGCAGTTGGAAATTGTTGAAAAAGACCTTAAAGATATCCACGCTGGTTTGAAGAAGAAGGGGAAGCTTGCAGATTACTTCGCTAATCCATCACTAAAACGGGGTGAAAAAAAGGCGCTGCTGACTACTGCGCTTGGAACATCAAAGGCATCTAAATTAACGGCTAATTTGTTGGGTACTGACCAATACGTTCATTATCTGTGGACCTTTCCATTTATTTTCTTTCAAGCATGGTTTCATGGCCGAAGTTTTAGACTAAATGCTTACTTAAACAGGTCTTCTCGCTGATAATGGTCGACTAAATAAAATGGAGGGCATTGCATCGGCTTACTTCACAATTATGGGAGCTCACCGAGGAGAAATCGAATGTGAAGTTACTACGGCCAAAGTACTAATTACATTACACCCTTTAGTTTTCATTTGTCTAGTTGTTTGTATGTGTCGTTGTAATAGTTACCTTTTGTTAATCACAACGTGTTTCATTGTCCTTCTAGCCTTTGGATGCCGCAATGAGGACAGAACTGGAAGCTGCTCTTAAGCTGTTTGCTAAGTCTGGACAGACAATTCAAATCAATACCAAAGTTGATCCATCACTTCTTGGAGGCATGATTGTTTCAATCGGAGATCGGTTTGTAGACATGAGTACTGCGGCAAAGATCAAGAAGTATTCTAGTCTTATTGAAAGTTCAGTTTAATACAAATCTACACTGATACAGTAGTCCTTTCCTTGTCTAAAACTTGCTATTTTAGATGATAGCTTTATGTAAAAAATGAAACTCCGATGTAAGTATGTATGAATTCTAGTAGAGATGGTCTAATCGGCGATGATTCGATAAGTCAAATTAATAAAGTAAAGTTTACTAAAAACTAATTTAGTTTTGTAGGTATAATGTGAATTGGATGGATTTCTTACTTTTAAACAAATCATTTATAGCAAAAGAAGTACAGAAATCCAGCATTCCTGAACATCAAACTTAAGGCTATCTTAATTTCAGTTTAGATTTAGCATCAGTTGCGCTTGCATGCTTATTATAAATAAACGCTATTCATCCGTCAAGGTTATTTTTACTCGGTAACTTTTAAGTTGACAGTAAAATATATGTAGTATTATTTCAGTCCACAGCACATACAGGTCAGGTTTAAATATCCGAGGTGTTAGCATAATGTTTTAGTTAAATTACACATTTCAATAGTAATACAATCTTACTGACGACTCAGTTTTAGGTTTTAGCAGTGTTGTGCTTGTGTGTGAGCGTCTTAAACTCAATTGTAAATGATTCAGTCAGTCCGTCTCTGCAGAAACTATATATCCTTCGACAAAAGGTACCCCAGAACGTCTGACTTTCTCTTGGTAGTTCACGTATTTAGCTCCATAAAACGACAATAAGCATATTTCCTCGTAATAAATACGGCTTTTAAAAAACCTATACAAACATAAAAAGAAACGTCAAATCAACTGACTGAAACATGTAATAATTAAAGATTATTAAATAATACAATCGAAAAAAGTCTACGTACTTATAAACGGCTAAACAATATCCCAAAAAACATACGGGATTAATTGTAACCAGTTGAGTTCCAAGAGACCACCAAAACCATCCGGCATAACCCGGATGGCGGCATATCGCATAAGGTCCATGAGTAACTAGATATTGTCCATCCACTTTCTCTTCTCGAACAAGATGAGTGAAATTTTTCGATGCAGTAATCATTGCACACTTCCTAAGCATTTCTCCAAAAATGCATAAAGCAAGCCCAACAAGCGTAATGACTGTGCAGCTCTTTAAACCTAAAATGCCCAGAGAACGGTCTTTAAAGATACATAAACGGATATTGATAGTAACTTTGATAACCATAGTACAATCCTACTTGGAAATAGATACAGTTCAATAAAAAATTCCAACACACTAGCAACAGCGGCTCCTCCATATGCGACACTATGATTCAGAAGAAACGAGTCCAGACTGAGGGTGTCAGGGCTGGTAAAAGATGTTACTAAGAATTCCGTATAGTGAAACACAGACAGTATGCTCACATACAATCCAAATGGAGTGCTGTATCCAGAAATGATAAATCTTATTCCAAAAGACAAAGACCATCCCAAGAAAAATGCACGCATTCGAACCTAAAAATGACACACAGTACAGGATCACCACCAATCATTCAACAACAGTTATCGCATAAAAGTCATAAAACAAATAGCTAACTTGATCAAACGTCATTTTTCGAGAGACGAACTTTTGTGCATCCCATCTTCCAAGGAATTTGATAGCTAACACTCCCAAAATGCCGAAAACCAAAGAATCTTCCCACCACCCGAGTATCCGATTCTGATTAAGTAAGAGTATTCCCAATCCTCCGAAAAAGCTTTTCAGACTTACAAGACCGGCCGGATCCATCGTAAATCTCTGAAATATTCACCCTCACTCAGTCCTCCTCTCATAAAGTCCCTTCTTGGTTCTACTAATTCTATTTTTAAAAAATATCAAAATGAAAACATGTGCATAATCTAGACTTTTATTCTGGGGTAAAAAAGCTTGATTTTCTGGGAATTACCTTCGAATACACTGGAATATGGGCACTTCAGCAGACCCCAAACATCTTGGGATTTGTTGACATTGAAATTGAAAGGAAGGAAACAGGGTTCCCCATTCCACGTTTCTCGTATGAATTTCTCGTTTATTTTAAAACCAACTCATCTGCACTTTTTAGGAGTTTTCAGGGCTGATTCTGCATTTGAAAACACTTCCCATTTCACATTTTAAAAAAAATATATAAAAAGTTAGGATTTTTTTTGTTTAAAAAAACAATTTATTTGTTTTGGTTTGTTTGTTTAAAATTCCGGTAAATCGTGATTGCCGCAATAATTTGAGACAAAATAGCGGAAATTGTGAATCTTCGCTGATGATTTGACATTCCTCGACAAAAAGAATATTTACAAAAACCGGAGAGATTTTAAAAATAAAAAAGTGATAAGTTAAAAAAGGAAAGAAATGGGCTCATTACAAGAAGCGCTGTCTTTGCGACAACAACTCGTGTCGGAATGGAGAGCCGGAAGGGCACCCAATCTTGACAAGTGTGGAGAGCTTCTTAATCGGATCAAAGTAAATAATAAGAATTAAATTCATTATATTTTTAAGAAACAAAAATGATAAAATTGACTTTTTTTACGTGAATTTGTTGTTTTAATTCATCATAGGTTGTTCTTACGAACTTGAAATTCCTTCCTGAAACAACAGGGAACTCGAGCCGAGAGGAATTAATGATTGCTCGAGATGTTTTGGAAATCGGAGCGTTTTGGAGCATTGCACGACGTGACATCCCATCCTTTGAACGCTATATGGCCCAACTGAAATGCTACTACTTGGACTTTAAGTCAGTGAAATGGATATTACTGAGGAGTCTGTAAAGTAAAATGAAGGATGGGGATATGGGATGGGTTACTGATTTATGGATTTTTATTATGATAGGAAAGAATTGCAGGAATCGGCATTTAAAAATGAATTACTGGGCTTGAACCTGCTATGCCTGTTGAGCCAGAACAGAGTCGCGGAGTTTCATACCGAGCTGGAGTTATTTGCTCATCCGGATGTGCATATTTTAGAAAATGTTTACATCAAGCATGCTGTGTCATTAGAGCAGTATCTAATGGAGGGGAGATATAACAAGGTATTTATCAGTTTAAAATTTATTCTAGACATTTTAAATCATTATATTTAAATAAGTTTCCGTGTTTTTCAAGATCTTCATGGCAAAGCGTCTTGTCCCTGCTGAAGCATTTACTTTTTTCATTGATATTCTGTTGGATACAATTCGCGACGAAATTTCCACATGCGTTGAGAAGTCTTACCATCGTCTTCATGCAGATGCTGCAGCTAAAGTATTGAATCTAAATGGCCCAAACTTACAAACATATGCTGTGAAGGTACTTCCTAACTAAATCATCGTCCACTTGGGCAATCTCCTTTTGATCAAACTGATTCCATATTTGCTCTCTCGATTTTAAAATATAAATACAATTTTACAGCGAGGGTGGGCTCGTTCAAAGGACGGTTACTACTACTTCAAAACAGAGAAAAAACAGGACGACCGGATTCCGTCTCTGGAACTTGCAAAAGATGCAATCGAATATGCCAAGGAGTTAGAAATGATTGTGTAAAATTCGCTTTAATCTCATTTTACATTTGTTTGTATTTTACTCACTCAGTCGAATTTGTAAATCGCTGAATTAATAGGTAATAAAAAAAATTAAAAAGGGGTTCTCTAGTTCTAACTTTCTCGTAGTTTTAGATTTTTATTAATGAACGAATCAAGCTAGAAAGTCCCCTTCCCCTTTGTTCAATTCCTCCTTTTCCCCAGAGATTTGCGAGGTTTGGTCCTAAAAACTGAGTGCGGGAATGTTGATTTCGTCTAATCGGCTTCTCTTTTTACTCGACACGGCCGGAGTGTTTATTCTTCAAATCAAAACCACGCTTTCCTGTTCTTGTTCTTCTTGACTATTTAAAACTTACCGACTTAACAATACGTCACTGCTTAATCGACCATGCGTCTTGTATTAAAATAGAAGTTGCGTTTAAAAGTTGATCATCCCTGTGCACGTGCAGTGCACTCAACGTTGCACGTTACATTTGGCAGGCACCACCGCTCGCACCGCACGAGCCGCGCACACAGAGCAGAAGTTAATCGCAGCGATTATTCACTGACTAGAAGAATAACTAGAAGTTCGGCGTTGGAGGTCGGAGGTCAGGGTTTGTTACTGGACTGGATTTATCCAAGAAACGGTCAAGTTTAAGTGAAAGGCCTGCTTGCTGCTGGATTGTTTGTTAATCCAAATTCCAAATTAAATACACCGGGTATGTAGTTTAATTGTTGATGTTAATTTGGGCAAAAGTGCGTGGAGATGGGGGCCAAGTTGTTACTTTTTTTGTAATTGTTAAAAATGAAATACTATTATTGATGTGTGATGTTTTAACCCGAATAGAAAGGTAAAGATGGGGGCTTATTTGTCAGAGCCAATAAAGTCTAAAGATTCTGAGGATGGAGCCGGAAATAATTTAAAGTACGGAGCTGCGACAATGCAGGGTTGGCGTGTAACTCAAGAGGTATTTTTTAAGATAAGCTCGGAAGGGACGTGATGTATTTTAAATATAACTTAACATTTCTAATTTAATCTCTAGGATGCTCATAACTGCCTTCTTCATTTTGAAAAGGACAAATCGTCATTTTTTGCTGTTTACGATGGACATGGGGTGATTATTTATCCTGAAGTTTCTTAATGTTTTTTAAAGTCATAATTTTACCAATGGTTTTGTATTTACACAGGGGGCAGAGATAGCAACGTATTTATCTCGGAAGTTCCCAGAAACTTTGAAAAATACAGAAGCCTATAAAAGTGGGGATATAGACCAAGCGCTGATTGAAGCTTTTCTGAAAATTGATGCTAGCATCAAGGAGCCCGAGGTTTTGTCTGAGATTCATAAAATTGCTAAGATGAAGAATGGAGAGGGTGAAGAGTCTGTAGCGGATTATGAGGATGAGAATGTTGGCGAATTGTATGAAGAAGCTACTATGCCTCTCGATAAGTTGATGGCCAAGTATCAAGCGTCTGCTGAAGCAGCAGCAAATAAGTCGGAATCTGATGCTGATGCTAGTTCATCTGCTGGACCTTCTCCCGGCTCTTCAAAAATTGTCTCGAAATCTGTAGTGTCGGAAGAACGAATAGAGAGTGAAAGCAATACAGTAGAAGAAGTTAAGGTGGTTGTTGAAGAAGTATCGAGTTCAGCAGTTGCAGAGGCAAAGGATGTAGCAACTGAAAATGAGGTTTTAGCAGTTAACGGCAGTAGTAGTAGTAGCTCTTTACGAGTCTCATCAGAGAGCAAAAATTCCACAACCGTAACCGCTCTCAGCGGTTCTAGTTCTGTTAAAGACACTTCCTCTTGCAATGGGGAAGTAGAAGATTCAGAAACAAATTCCACTAGAATGAATGGCATTGAGTTGAAGGATAATGATTCATTGGAAGCAAATAAGTTAGAAATCCGTGCAGTCCAACTTACCACAGTTATTGAAGTTACAGATAAAGAAATTAAACCTAATGTAGACTGTCCAAAACCTCGAAAAACAAAAGTGCACCCAGTTCCTGGCACCGTAGCACCAGCAGAGTCTTCAAAGCGGGTCAGTCCAAGGAAGACAAAAAATCTCTCAACTAGAGCGTTTGCTCCTGATACTGATTCGGACTTGGACTCTGACGATTCTGATGAACCGGCCGAGTACAAAAAAGGTGACTCGGATGATGAAAACTCAAACTCTTCTGATTCTGAGGAGGAGGAAGATGACAGTGATGAGGATGATGAAGATGACGAAGAGGATGATGAAGACGAGGATGATAGTTTTCTGAACGATATTCAAGAGCCAGGATTTGACTCAGGTTCTACCGCTGTAGTAGCTTTTACTAAATGGGATGCCTCTAAGTTACATCTTTGGGTTGCCAACGCTGGAGACTCAAGGTATGGCGTCTTAAACTTTCTATTTAAAAATAACTTGCAGAAAATCAGCTTCAGTTGTTTGTTACATTTGTGTATAAATTGAAAACGTAGGTGTGTAGTAAGTCGCAAAGGAGAAGCTCTTGATATGTCATACGACCATAAGCCTGAATCGGAACCGGAGGCGTTGAGGATCGTTAAAGCGGGTGGTAAGGTCACCGAAGACGGACGGGTTAATGGAGGATTGAACCTTAGCCGAGCGATCGGTGATCACTCTTATAAGGCTAACACATTGCTTCCTCCGGAAGAACAGATGATCTCTCCTTTGCCAAGTATTCAACATGTCGAGCTGGATCCAGAACAAGACGACTTTATAGTTTTAGCCTGTGATGGAGTCTGGAATTCCATGACTTCTCAGGAAGTTGTGGAGTTTGTCTCCAAAAGAATCGTTTCTAGCACATCTCTATCGAAAATTTGCGAAGAGGTAAGATCTATAGTAGGATACATGAGGAGTTTGTGCTACTATAATTTTGGAAGGGTTTTCTGATTAGTTTTTTATGGGTTTTGCGTTAGATGTTTGATGCCTGCCTAGCTTCGGATACTTATGGTGATGGAACTGGGTGTGACAACATGACAGCCATTATAATTCAACTTGGGAAAAACCCTCGCACAGTCAAAAGATGTTTATCACCAGTTTCTAACGAGTCTTCAAAAAAACTAAAGCTGGACGAGGCAGCCTAGAAATCCTTTCAACTGTCTCTGGATCCCTAATTTCTTGCATGCCTATTTCAATAGAATATAATGTAATAATGTTCAGACTCAATTGATTTTTTACCCTACTTGAGAGTGATTGAATAATAAATATTTCTTTTAAATAAATTGCCCGTCTGTCGTCCAATACCTCTTTTGCTATAAATGAATTGTTAAAAAGTAAAAAAATCCATCCACATTATACCTGCCAAACTAATATAGTTTAGTAAACTTTACTTCGTCAATTTGACTTACCGAATTATCGTAGATCTCTACTAGAATTCATACATACTTACATGGGAGTTTTATTTTTTTGCATAAAGCTATCATCTAAAATAACACAAGGAAGGACTACTGTATAAGCGTAGCGTAGATTTGTATTAAACTGAACTTTCAATAAGACAAGAGTACTTCTCGATCTTCGCCGCAGTACTCAACCTCAACGGTACTCACTCATGTCTACAAACCGATCTCCAATTGAAAAAATCCTGCCTGCCTCAGTTACAGTTTATGAAAAGGTGCTAAGTTCAGTCAGTATTAAATATCAATTACAGAATCTTACACATAAATAATTCATAGCGATAATTATTGCTACTTTATGACCACCGTTACCTCACTCAAATCCCAACCACTCACATATTTAAAAAAATAGCATGCTATAGCTAAACTATAAAGATTCGCACTAATCTGCAATCACATTCCTTACTTTCTGTCCTTGGCCTTCAACCTTGCTCGCACTCACTAAACTTAAGTTAGTGACATTAGCCTAATTTCTCAAAAACTAACATAGTCTCCAGAACTATGCATACACGCTGAAAGTGGAACTGAACTGATACTGATTGAAACCGGCTTCGGTAAAATTATACTGATTTTAGATTCATATTCATCATCATCGACCGTTGTATCAGTATCATGGCATATTCGCATATTTATGCTAAAATTATGCTCGCTTCATGGGTTTTTTTGCAGAGCTAATCCAAATCCAAATCCAACACACATTTGCTGAGTTTTGTGGTGCTGCATACTGTGCTTGTGCTTGGTTTGTGGATGAAGTTTAAACTTGAACCGTGGAGTATTTTTCCTTATACCCGACAACAGCCCACACGGTAGCAAAAGTGTTCACATTTCTCTTTCAGTCTTTCTTCAACACGCTACCCAGTTCTTTCCCGGATATTTCGATCGAGGTGAGACAAAAAACTTATTTCTAGTTCAATGTCACTTTTAAAAGAAGAGTAAGGCTTAAAAGTATCGTTGTTCGTGAGTTATATAAGCATTTTTAACATTTAATTTCGGCAACCCGTGTCAGTCGTGTAGTTTTGTTTCGCTAAAAACACGTTAAATTACGGGTAAGAAGAGGTAGGGTGGGAGGGAATGAGTATATTATAGTTTGTTTGTGGTTGCACGTATGTGCGTTATGTATTATTCCTTATAACTTGGGTACATTTAAAAAGGACATACGCTTTAAGCTGAAAGGTTTTATAAAAGTGTTTAAATCACTTTACATTTTGTTTGACTTTGACTTTCAGCCAGCGAGCCAAGAGGGTCTTACCAGGGGTGTTTTTAATACAAATACTATCTAGGGAAAATGGTAAGTCAGTGGATTAGATTTACGAAATGTTTATTACCAAGTACGAATAATCATGTACGAAGAATAAGCGTGATTAGCTGGGAATTTAACTAATTTGTATTGTCGGTCTTATTATAGGCTCCAGTGGATATTGAAACTCTGAGGAAAAAGAATTTACCTATTATTTGGGTATTGGGGGGTCCTGGATCTGGAAAAGGGACCCAGTGTGCTCGCCTAGTTGAACGCTACGGATTTGAACATCTTTCTTCGGGCGATTTACTTCGGGATGAAGTTGCTTCTGGATCCGATAAGGGTAAAGAGCTTAGTGAAATGATGGTGAAAGGTATCCTCGTCCCCAGAGCCGTTGTTTTGGACCTCATCAAGCAGGCTATGTTGAGACAGTTGGAATCAGCCAAGGGATTCCTTATCGATGGGTATCCTCGAGAGGTTGAGCAGGGAGAGGATTTCGAAAAAGATGTAATTTTTATTTGGGCATTTATCTTCTGAAAGAACGCAAGGTTTTAAATGTAATAGGATATTTACATGTTATCCGATTTGTCTTTATAGATCGCTCCATCTTCCTTAGTCATTTACTTTGACTGCAAGGATGAAACAATGAAACAACGTCTTCTTGGACGAGCACAAAGCTCCGGACGAGCTGATGATAATGAGGAAACCATTATGAAACGACTTGATACTTTCCATAAGTGCTCCGAGCCAGTTATCCAAAGATATACTTCAAAGGTTGTCAGTATTTCTGCTGACGTGGATGTCGATACTATTACAAAACAGTGTTTTACCAGCGTTGATAAAATGCTCACTGGTCTAGGACTACCTGTTCCTACTTAATTTTTCTAAGCAGGCTTTAACTTATAGTATTTGACCTAAAAACAACTGCAGACCTATTTAATTCGACCTAATTGATTGTATTAGAAATTTATTTTGCTTTAATTCCAGTGTACTTAATGTACCTTCATTAGAAATAATTTGCTCAGAATATGTTGCATAAGATTGCGTAGAATTGAAAGACATGTATAGTGAAAGGCATCTCTATCTAAACAAGGCCATTCGGTACTTTAAACGTAAAACAATATCACAAAACTCTGTATTCCATTGATGTTCAATCATCAGTGCTCGACAAAAAATAATAAAAAGAGAATAAAGGAATTTAGTACAACAATGTAAACATTTTAATAAGGATTGTTCCGTCTATTCTATGAGTTTACGCGACGCGACAGCCGTTTTACGGAAATACTCCCACCAGTCAATATTTAACTTGTAATTATTAATTCAAAGACCAAACTTGCGGAGAAAGTTGATGCTGAGTTTCTCCAAGTTCATGCAACAAAATGCAAAATAAATGACAATGCACACCACAACATTGAACTTATTTATCCACCTCTAAGCCTAAATCCATCATTTCATATACCCTTAAGTCCGTCCGATATGCCGCCCTCGTTAATTATGCCGCACGCATATCATTTACATGTTAAAAGGGGTATCTCTCCCATGGTAAACATGCTTCAAAATATCTTTTTTTTCATACATAAGCCGCGGCATATCGGACGGACTTTAGGGTACATGATCCCCATATGAAAGTTTAAAAATCATGTATGAAATATGCGCATTCTAAAGCACCCTGTCACTTTCTCCAGGGTCAGTTAGCACGAGTGTTTTAATTATTAATATAATGCCAACCAGAGATAGATAATGACAAAACCGGAGAAAGCAACAAAAATAATCATTCTCTCATGAAAAATAACTCAGCTATCCTTAAAACATCAAGATTTCATCAACTAAAGTTACAGAAACATGATGTTAATAAAACCCTATTATTCAACTTTTTACGTTATAAATCGATATAAAAAGGTGAGAAATTGAGGAAAGCATGTATTATTGCATTGGATATTTAAGGTGAAAGTGGAACGTTTAGGTTGGATAAAATGCTACAAAAAGGGAATATAGTGTACAGGCCACACCACCATAGGAGACAAGTCTGAATTCTCATGTTTGAAGAAAGTTGGTTCAAGAGGGCAGGATAATGGTCAAATACTCATTTTCTGAGGTATTTTGCTCTCTTTTTTATCCATTTTACAACTCCATCCTCTTCATTCATACTTTCTGTCTGACAAGACAAGCAGACAGACAAGACCAATAATAAATAGTAGGATTTTACCCACTTTTATAGGATTAATAACAGTTTATTTTAATTAATTAGGGTTAACTCAAACTCAGAATTAGTTAATGAGTTTAGTCTGGCTGGATTATTATGAATGAAGAATGGGGAATTGATCGTATATTTTTGTTTATCTCTCGCTCACGCACGCAACCCTAAAAGTCATTTAGTCAGTAATTTTATGACTAATTCGAAAAATTATTAGAGTCTTTAAGAAGTTCTTGCCCTTAGTTTTTAGTCGTTTTAGAACAGAGAAACATAGTACGCAGTAGGAAGGAGTAAAAACCTAAATATTCCCTTTTATAAATTATTTAGTTGTGAGTTGTGATTGACATGGGTTTGGCCGACGATACAGAGTAAAAAATGGTTAAAAATTAAGCGTATAGATCGGTAATCGGTAATCGGTAATCGGTATTAGTAATTAGTAAAGCAAGGAAGGAACTGGTATAATGCGAAATTAAAGTACTTGTAAATGTGGAAGACCCAGCTTCCATTTCTATCATTCCATCCAATTTCAAACAAAAAAAAACCTTAAATTCACTAAGTTAGAGTTTTGTTTTGTAACTTAAAGTTAACTGTTGGTTCGCTTAGGCCTTGTTAGAATATCGGAATTAAGATAAGAATAAATGACCGACTTATCGTCATCGTTTACGACGAACGCGTTCCTTTATCTTCTTATTTCTAAATGAATGCAGCGGTCGTGGACGTGTTTGGACGAACGTCTTCGTAGTTTTAATATAATGACTGTACAACTGTTGACTGGGTACGATCACCGTTCCAGATCTCAATCTTTGACTCTAACTTTAAGATAAGACCAGGATAAGCGCCTTGTCTCTTGTCTTTCCGTACACTCATTTTTGTGGCTAACTGATTTGTCGAAAGGATAGGTAAGATTAAGATTTCAAGGTTTGAAATCTGTAAGGCTTGTAAAGAGCGTCTATGGCTTTTAATCGTAGCAACTGAAAAGGTTTTTTCAAACGGTTTTTGTAGGTATGTGACGCTCGAAAGCTAAAAGAGGACTAAATTAACGCCCAAACTTATTAAAATAGTCAGATAATGGGAGGGCAGCAAACCAAAGAAAGGTCTTCCACAGCTTCTAGAGCCCCAAGACGACCCAATTACTTGGGAAGTAATGTATTTGCGGAGCATCATGGTACGACAATGTTTAATATTCTAAAAATTCATTCATCGTGTTGAAATCTAAGATAAATGTAGTATGTAGTAATATTTTATTGTTTTCTTAATTTACAGAGGCATTATTAGCTGGTCGGCCTTTGCCTGAGCCTCCAGAATGGCTTGAAGCTTTTCCCAAGTGGACTTCTAAAGATAACCTGTTATCTGAGGGAGATGATCTATTTGTTGCCCTTTATGATTTCCAGGTAATTTTGTAGCTTGTATACCTATCTTTAAGATTTAATAATTGGTTGAAGGAAAGTAACACGTTTGATTGAATTCGTAATTGTAGATATCTGGTGAGAACCAGTTGTCCTTAATAAAAGGGGAGAGGGTCCGTGTTTTAAGTTATAATAGCAACGGTGAATGGTGTGAAGCACGATCGGCTACGGGAAGAGTGGGCTGGGTTCCATCAAACTACATTTCTCCTATTAATTCATTGGAAAAACATTCCTGGTAATTTTATAGTAGTGTTTGGAGCATGATTGGAAATGTACTGTTTAATGCGGAGTTTGAACATTTTAATTATATTGTGTTGTAGGTATCACGGGCGAATCTCCAGAAACGCGGCAGAGTATTTACTAAGCTCTGGGATCAATGGATCGTTCCTAGTTAGAGAGTCTGAGTCAAGTCCTGGTCAACGTTCGATTTCCCTTCGTCATGAAGGGAGAGTTTACCACTACAGGATTAGTCAAGATACGGAAGGCAAGGTTTATGTTACGGCAGAATCCCGATTTCAAACGCTCGCTGAGTTAGTGCATCATCATTCAATGCATGCAGATGGATTGATAACTCAACTTCTTTATCCAGCGCCCAAGTGCCAAAAACCTACTCTTTTTGCTATATCGCCAGGTAAATCATATCGGCTCGCTGAGCATATTTGTGACTGCAGCAGTTATATTACGACTTCATTCATATTACCTTTTCTTTTGCAGAACCCGATGAATGGGAAATAGATAGGCGTGATATAGCGATGCGCCATAAGCTTGGTGGAGGTCAATACGGAGATGTATACGAAGCCTATTGGAAGAAACGCGACGGGAGCGGTTTCACGGTAGCAGTAAAGACTTTAAAGGTGCGTTGAATTGCTGAAGTGTTGCTCGTTTTCTTAACATTTACTTTTTAGCCAAACAACCAATCCTATATTTGTTTTATGCAGGAAGATACTATGGCCTTAAAGGATTTTCTTGAGGAGGCAGCGATAATGAAGACTATGACACATCCTAACCTAGTTCGTTTAATTGGCGTTTGTACGCGTGAGCCGCCTTATTATATCATCACGGAGTTCATGGAAAATGGAAATTTGTTGGATTATTTACGTACGTGTGACCGAAACGCAGTAAATGAACTTGTTCTTCTCCATTTCGCTACTCAAATCGCATCGGCAATGTCATACTTAGAATCTAGGTATGTTTTTCACTTTCATTCAATCTAATTCTTGAAGTGACAGATAAGGCATTATGGAAAAATAATTCTGTCCTGCTTATAGAAATTTTATTCATCGGGATTTGGCTGCTCGAAACTGTTTAGTCGGTGACAATTATGTAGTAAAAGTAGCAGATTTCGGCCTAGCTAGACTTATGCGGGATGACACTTACACTGCACATGCAGGTGCAAAATTTCCTATCAAGTGGACTGCTCCAGAAGGGCTAGCGTATAATAAGTTTTCTACTAAGGTGAATACTATCTTATTTCATTGAAGCTGTTCCATTGCATCTTATTTAACGTTGAGTGTTGTACTAAAGAAGAGTATGACAATTTTAGAGTGATGTTTGGGCTTATGGTATACTTCTCTGGGAAATAGCAACTTATGGGATGTCGCCTTATCCTGGAGTAGACTTGACAGACGTATATCATACCCTGGAAAAGGGTCACCGGTAATACTAGGTTTTTATTCTTTGTACTGTATTGTAATGGTATTGTGTTTTTACTTAAGGAACTTGTGTGTCAAGAGAACTCGAACAAAAAACAGAACCGTGGTCTGTAGGTGTATTGAAGATAACCACTTATTTATTTGTGTTACCTAATTTAGAATGGACTGTCCGGCCGGCTGTCCTGAGATTATTTACGAAATCATGCGTTCATGTTGGAAATGGGACCCTGCCGACAGGCCACACTTCTGGGAAATTCATGGTACACTTGTATCCTTATTACAGCCTGTGCAATATTACGAGGATGACGACTTTACTAGTGATCCCCCGCTTATTCCTACATTCAGTCAATCGGAGCAACTACCTGCAGGTACAAATTAATACTGGTCTAGAGATGTGTCTATATCACGCAAGAAATTAATGATATTTATGGTCTGGTGTGTTTTTAGATTCGCCATCTTCCATGTTTCTATCTACATTTGCGGGTAATCCGCAAGGCTTACAAGTTCCATTAAATGCTCCAATTGTAAGAAGAAATAAAAAGGGAAAGCAGGCCCCTGCCCCTCCGAAGAGAACTAGCTCGTTCCGGGATTCTCAATGCGATCTTGATCCTGATAGTCCGTCTTATGGATTGGATGATATCAGTCCTGAAGTGCAATTTATTCGTCGCAGAGAAAATGCATCGTTTGAGAAATTGGCTGATCTTACGGATGCGGACTACGCAGATTTAAGTGGAGCCGATGCTGATGACGACTCAGAAATATCTGACACGGCCCAATCCGTGCCTGAAATCAGAACTTCAAGAGATTTTCGAGAGCGAGCAGTACTCAAATCCAAAAGCTCAAAATCACGTACCTATCCCATAAAGGATCACATTGGCATAAGTAGACCACAAAATAATATTGGAAGTAGTCCTTTAAAAACTCAAGTAGGAAATGTCTCGTAACAACAACTTCAAAATATATTTTGCATCTTATATTTCGAGTATAAATATTATTTTATGAACTGATAGGTGTTTGCTCTGGAGGAGGTGAACGTTCGGAAAGCAATTAATAGATATGGAACGTTACCCAAGGGAGCAAGAATAGGAGCTTACTTAGATTCCTTGCGTTCCGAACCTGGGACGGGCGGTGGAGAAGCACCTGCTGAAATGGAACCTGAAACGTCTAGGAAATCAAGTTTTTCCCAGCCTAAAAACAAACCAATTAAACAGGTACCAACGTTTATCATGGATTTCATTTGTTCGACATTTGTGCCCACAAATTCAAGATGTATTTCTGAATATTTATATTGGTTTTCAGAAAACAATGTCTCCTGTACGCTCTAAGTCTCAAAAAATGAACTCTCCTCGCGCACGACATAAATTACCGTTAGATATTAGCAATAAGCATATTCATTCTCCTGGAATCAGTAAGTCATCCTCAAACAGCCCTGTTCTAGAAGCTAAGTCTGGTCTTGGAGCGTCTTCACTCACGAAGGAATCTTTGGAGCTCAAACTTATTTCAGAGATTAAGGAGAGCTCAAAGTCTAGGAGTACTTCCGCAAATTTGAATGGAAACTACGAGCAAGTGGCAAATGCGGAAGTCAATCAGGTTAAAGAGCATAACTATACCCGGAAATTAACTTGCCTTTTCAATTCAATGTATACATTTTAATATTTCATTGTTTTCCCAAATTCAGCAGGCAAGCGAGAAAAGTTCTTCGGTATCTTCAAATTCGCCGGCTTTACAATTAGTTTCGGAAATATTTGAAAGTTTAAAAGTAAAAAATGTTAAAACTGAATCCAAGAAAGAAATAGATGGAAGTCTGGAAAGAAACCAGAAATCAGTGAACAAGGCAAACTCGTTGGAATCCAATTCGCATTCTCGCGTAGGGGTAGGAGTAACCGAAAATTTTGAGCAATTGAAATCTCGTCTTAAGAAAGTTTCAAAATCAGCCGAGGACAACTCCGAACCAAGTGTTGCTGAAGTTGTGGAAACTAAACCAGCAACCGCGACTGAGCTTGATGATGAGTGTGGTGAACAAAACGGGAAAGAAAAGCGATCCAGCACTGGAAGTATTACGAACCTTAAACGATTGTGGGAAAGTCAAAGGAACGTATCTGATTCTCCAAGTTTTAAACCACCAAAGAATGCTACCAATACCAAAGACACGACAGACGGCATCATTAATCGAAATTCTTCCGAGGCAGGTAAAAGTCCTAAAAACGACAAGATCTCTCCGAAATTTGAAAGTGAGCGTAAACTTGAAATCATCGAAGACAAACACAGCCCATTGGAAATAAAAAAATCCTCTGTTCCAAATCCAAAGACTGAAAATAATAAAGCCATGAAGGTTAAACGAGTTTGGCCCCCTCCATCCTCTTCTGCTGGAGAACATGACAAGCCTATTATACCAACTAAACCAATGATAGTATCTAAGAAAACCAATCCCATCTATGCAACGCCTTCTCAGAGAGTCGACCATTCTAGTAGAGGTAATGTTAATAATTTTAAATATTAAGATTACAGTTTCCACTGAAGAAATTCACTCCCCTTCCTAATATAGTTTACAGCGATGATAATGGAACTCTGGTGGATAAATCGGACATGGTGAAGCGATGGCTAGCCCTAGATGCCATGATAACAACGTTGACATGCTCGACAGGGAATCTCATTCCTATCCTAGATGAAGCATCCGTTTTGCTGTTGTGGGGCCAAAAATACGCCGAAACATTGTCTCCAATAACAAGATTCCAGTTCATTCAAGTCCTTTCTAAGTTAGAAGCTCACATTCAAGAAAAAAATTTAGCTGAGCTGCAAAACACCCTACGGGATTTTTCCGGTATCATACAAAGATAATTTTAAAGTCAGAAATGTATTGTGAATCGGTCGTACAT
This sequence comes from Hydroisotoma schaefferi, assembly GCA_034682405.1. Classification (NCBI taxonomy): domain Eukaryota; kingdom Metazoa; phylum Arthropoda; class Collembola; order Entomobryomorpha; family Isotomidae; genus Hydroisotoma; species Hydroisotoma schaefferi. Next base: position 16,052 of record JAQFZX010001129.1, on the reverse strand, counting down.
GTAAATAATTCCAGTTTTTACAACCAACTAACTACTTAAGTCCAAGAGTTTTCAAACGCTAGTACTTAACTTACAGCAAACACTCCACGGAATACGACTCCGAGTTTTAACCATTTAAAATTACTTTACGCAAATACTTTTTATTCCGTTATAATTTTAATACCTTAACACTAAGAATATTGTCCGCTACCCATTATTGTGACATGAAACTTTAGTCATTACGAAAAAGACGGAAAGACACAAGCCTTTTCTTGTTAGCCGTATAACTTAAAAATATTAACATTTCCATTAGCTGAATATAATAATTGATATTACTACGTTGGGAAACTTGACTGATTATTATGTATATGCACGCCTAAATAATCAAAACTACGTAAATATAATGTCATTCATAAACCATCAAGCAGCCTAGCCTAGCGCACTCTCTTTGTTGATGGCAATCGAACACACGGTTTTTTAATGGTGTCATTTTAAGTTGGGATTTTATATTGGATGATATTTACTTAACTATAAACTTCAGGACGGGATTACCTCGCCATATGTATTACCAATTCTGCATTGGAGTTAAATTAAAGGGACTAGTCATAAAATTACGTTTACTGCCTCTAATTAAATTTTATTTTAACTCTAATCTCTGCGTCAGTTTTCAAGAAACTGTATAAATACTACCAACTATCATAAATTCATGAAACAACCCTAAAAAGCCTAGATTCAGCCTTCGAAAAGGTCACTTCCGGCAAGATAGACTTCCCAAACATATCTAATCCTTATTTTATTTAATACCCCTGGGCCCTAATTGCCAAAATAAAGGAGGAATAAATATTAATTCAACCTTAAAAAGTAGAATAATTCCACAGGGACTTAAAATGGGAACCACAGTTCAATAAAAAAAACCACACCCCCTGCTTCTCTCAAAATCATCAATCAGATCAATCCATCTTCTCCCTTCGCGCAGCCGTGAATAACCCCAATGAACAATGAAAACTGGTCTCCCTCTCCGCTCACAAAAACTCCCATCTCCCTTCCCCTTCATACTTTTAAAAGAGAGCTCACTCCGTCGTACAAAACCCAGTATTCTGATTGGTCCTTGGGTGATTTAAACTAAAAAGACGCATGATTCTCTCGAATCTCAATCTACCCTCAGATCAAGAGAAAAGCAGCCTTCCTCTCCAAAAATTCCTCCATTCCTTTCTCAACCTCCGAGCCGTCAACACCTCCGAAAAAAGAAACTCCCTCCTTCTTCAGCCCGTCTACAATTTTCCTGAAAATAAATACTGAGATAAAAACCAACCCGAGAAATGAGCCCTTCCTGAAAAAAGGTCCAACCGGACGAAACAGTCGTACAGCCCTGCAGAGGAGAATTATTGAGTAAAAAAGTGGATGAAATCTGGAGGAAAAGGCGAAAAAATCTTGTGCAGATAGTAGATTGGAGTAATAAGGGAGAGTAGGGCGTGTGTGCGGTAGATGGTTGGTTGTTGGACTGAAGGAAACCAAGCCAGAAAAGAGGTATAAAGAATAGACAAAGTATGATGATGATGATGGTGCGCTATACGAATACGAGTAACTGATGATGATGATGATGATGATGACTACAAAGCCAAAACCTAACCTCTCTCCTTCCCCAATTCCCCACCACTATATTTCTACCTGCCTGCCTCTGCCTCTAAATAAGCGAATCTCGCTCTCAAAAAATAATATTTAGATCCACTACCACGATCGATTAGCATAAAAAATATTAAAATTCCAAACTCCCCACAACTACTAAGGTCGGAGGGATAACTGGAGTTTATAACTGCGGGTGTGGTTCTTTCCTCAAACTTATTCAATAATCGTGAAAAAGAGAGAGGAAGAAGAAAGAAGTGGATTTCTAGTTTAGTAAATAATTCGCAGCACCATACCAGCGGCGGCGGCGGTCCATTCTTTACGATAATAATATTGATGTAAGTTAACCCTTCCACTAAAAAACACTACGATGGAGTAAAACAATCGGGGTTTCGTCTAATTAAGCCTTTATACCTCTTATTTCCGTTATGAGATGTGGTTAAAAAGGATTTGGAACTACGTAATTGTGTAATTTCATCAAATTTAAGAGGATGTTGTTTAGGGTGAGTCATTAAGTGTGGCGGCATCACTTAACACTCAACTTTCTCGATTATTTTGGTGTGTTTTTTAGTTTTTGTAGTTTCAATCGTTCGAGTGCCAACGATTTCGTTTTCGAGAACGTTTGATTCGACGTAGAAAATAGTACGTGGTTTTTCTGTGACGCCTGGTTCTCTGGTTGTGCTCATCTTTTGATGATATTTATTGAACGATAGGCAGTGTTGGTGCGATAATTGATGCGGAAGTGAGAAATACAAGGTCGTGTCCTAAAAAATATTGACAATTATTTCCAGAATATTGATACATTTCACTGTTTACTGTTTCCTTAAAAGCGGCGACTTCAGACCTGGAGGTATTGATAACTGATTTTAGGTTATCAGATTAAGTAGGCTTTTAGCAACTGCAAAGTATATTTGCGGTGCAATGCAGGTGTGAGACCTTGAAGTTTTTTGGGTGAAAAATCCCTATTTTATGGTCGTTTTTAAGCGCACGACTGTTGTGTATAATTATGGAGTTTGGTTTGTTATCTTGATCGAATAGACGGCCAGTACTTATGACTTGGGTGTATTTATATAGATGGACTTTTTAGTTTTGATGATAAAAGCTTTTCGGAGCAATAAACTGCTGTTGCTGTTTAGATTTCTTACATATACAACTGCAAACGAACTGCAGAAAATATTGTCAGATGGGTAGTTCTTTAAGTGTAGACGCTTTAGTTATTTAGCTTTTAAACTTCGATAAAATATGAAACTGATTCAGACGGAATTTTTTTCGGAGAGTTCTACAACTTAATTGAGTTATATGGAAGTCTTATGTTAATTTGCGTTTATTGCAGTTCCTTGAAGACGTTCCATCATTGTTGGGGGCTTCTGGAAGACGGTGAGGTTGCCTTTCTTCGAAGTCCTTCAGTGGAAGACGGAGTTCGAGAGAAATGAATAACTTCATCATGCAGCCCATGTCGAATAATTCGTCTCAAAACACAAACGGTGCGATGAAGAACACAATTCAATCACCCGATAACAGCTCAAATCTAGGGAACACACCAAATCGCCCAGGTATAAGTTCTGATTATTTGGCTTGGAGAAGTTGAACTTGAAGTGACTATAGCAGTAAGTATCACACTAACTGTAATAACCTTAAATGTGCTTTTACAGGATCTTCAACTCCTGCTGGCGATTCCTCAGCTCTAGAAGACGATGAACCAGTCGTTGAGCCAGTTAATGGTGTTGTTCAACCACCGTTCAGTGCACCTCCTCATAGGCCCGGCCGACTAACTAATCAACTAAAGTACTTACAACAGGTTGTAGTGAAAGCTATATGGAAACATCACTTTTCGTGGCCGTTTCAAACCCCTGTCGACACAGTAGCACTTAAAATTCCGGTACGTACTTCTGAATCTAAAGAGTTAAACTGTCTTTATTTGGCGAAGCAGTTTTGAAAACTCAATTTTTGCTTTTAACAGGATTACCACAAAATAATTAAAAAGCCGATGGATCTAGGAACTATAAAGAAACGATTAGAAAATAATTACTATCGAGAAAGTAAAGAATGTCTCAACGATTTTAAAACAATGTTTACCAATTGCTATGTGTATAATAAGCCTGGAGAAGATATTGTTGTAATGGCTCAGACGCTAGAGAAAATATTTTTAACTAAAGTCGCCGATATGCCGAAGGATGAAAGTGAAGTTGAAGTGCCTCCTCGGGGTAAAGGCTCACATAAAAAGAAGGGTCATGCAACTGGAGTGCGAATTGGACCTCCTAAGACCAGGATAGCTACTGTTACATCAACTCAGTCACCTGGAGTGCTTGTGACTCCAACTCCGTCGCCAGGAATAGGTCCTTCCGGGGTTTCAACACCATCATCTCGCAGTATGCCTCAGTCATCTACACCCAATGTTCTACCAGCCCCTTCAGTTATTTCCGGTGGTGTCCCCTCAATGATCGCACCGCAAACTCCTACTCAAGCGGTATGAATTGTTCTAAAAATTAATACCGCAGACCGGTCTTGCGGCTTACTTTCCTGCAAATGTAAATTGAACGCTAGAGTATTTTTGTTCTTAGATCGCACCGTCCATGGCTGCTTACGTGACACAAAGTCAAATGTCTGGAATGCAGCAGAATGCAATGTACTCAGCAGCTGGTAATTCCCAAACATTAGTTTCCCCTGCAGTACTCCCACCTCCTCAGCCGGCCAAGGTGAACCATATTTTAAGCACATCCTTGTTATGACTCCCAATTCAGATGTGCTTAATTAATTTTTGTTTAATGTAGGTGAAGAAAGGTGTGAAAAGGAAAGCAGACACGACTACTCCGTCTGGTATTTCTTTTTCGGACACTCCATATCCCCATGCCCATGCCCATCATAGTTCATTTGAAGCTGGTAAGATATCTGCGCGACGGGAGTCTGGAAGGCAGATAAAGAAAGTGAACAAAGATCTGCTGGACGTAACCCAGCCTGCATTAAATATAATAAAACCAAAAGAAAAGCTAAGAGAATCATTGAAAGCGTGCAACGAAATCCTAAAAGAGTTATTTTCTAAAAAGCATTCGGTAAGTTGGCATTGTCATTTGAAAGGTTTAGTAAGATGAATTTAACGGTAAGGTAAAGGTTTTGGTTTACATCGGATTTTTTTTTAATGTACAGGCATATGCGTGGCCGTTTTACAAACCAGTGGATGCAGATCTTTTGGGCCTCCATGATTATCACGAAATAATAAAAAAACCGATGGATTTGAGCACAATTAAGGTAAAGGCACGAGTGATAATGAATCGCTTTTATTTTCATGGCATATTTTAATCATAATGTGAAAACAACTTCGTTTTAGACGAAAATGGATGCTAGAAATTATAAATCCTGTGCTGAATTCGCTGGAGACGTCAGATCAATATTTACAAATTGTTATAAGTATAATCCTCCGGACCATGACGTTGTCACAATGGCAAGAAAACTTCAGGATGTATTTGAGATGAAATTTGCCAAAATCCCCGATGACCCACCTCATCATTTGGATACCTCTGATGGCTCTGATTCAGAAGCCTCTTCTAATTCACGCCAAGCTGCAAATTCCGATTCTGAAGAAGAAAGAGAGCAGAAGTTAATGGTTCTTCAAGAGCAGGTAAATTTTGACGTCGGTTGGCCGTAATTCTTAGTACATTTTTTGTCTCGCGCTCTCATTCACTACAATTAATTGAACATGTAATTGCATTTTCTAGCTAAAATCTATGCAAGAGCAAATGCGAGTTCTGATGGAAAATTCTTCGACCAAGGGCAAGAAAAAACCTAAAGAGAAGAAGAAGAAAGACAAAGCTGATCCTGCTGTACCTTTACCCAACCAAGGAGCAACCTCCTCTGTTGGTCCTACTCCACCAAAACCTACGAAAGGAGCCAAGAAAGCTGGAAAAGCTGCTGCAGCAAATGCAACAACTCCTGCAGTTCCTACCAAAAAACAAAAGACTGGATCAAGATCAAATAAAAAGAAAAATAATGCTGTAGTTCCCGGTCCAAGTGGAGCTCTTGGTGGTATGTTTCCACAGCCATAATAATTACGAAGTGTACTAAAGTATTTAATATTCTGTCTGTGTATTTTAGGAGTTCAAGGCTTTGACTCCGAGGACGAAGATAATGCCAGACCAATGTCCTATGATGAAAAGAGGCAGTTGTCCTTAGACATCAACAAATTGCCTGGAGACAAATTAGGAAGGGTGGTGCATATCATTCAGTCCCGAGAGCCATCCCTTAGAGATTCTAATCCTGACGAAATTGAAATAGATTTCGAGACTCTCAAGCCTTCTACACTGCGGGAACTGGAGGCTTATGTTGCATCTTGCCTTAGGAAAAAGCCCCGCAAGCCATACTGTATTTAGTGTTTTGTTTTTATTTTTTGAAATAATTTTTTAAGTTTCCAAAATTATATATTGCATCTGGTCTTTGTGTAGTAAAAAAGTCTGCTGCAGGCAGAAAAGAAGAGCAGTTGGAGAAAAAACAAGAATTGGAAAAAAGATTACAAGATATGACGGGAGTATTAGGCGCTGCCAAGAAAGCAAAGAAAGGTACATCGTTATTTGTGTTTTTCTTAATTTTTTCAACTTCGCATTTGTAACTAACTTCTGGACGCCTTTTTAACAGAGGAGGGTATAAAAAACGAAACTGGTGGTGAAAGGCTCTCCGCGTCATCTTCATCTTCTTCCGACTCAGACTCATCGAGCTCCTCGTCTTCGTCTTCATCATCAGATTCCTCTGACTCGGAAGCAGGTTAATAGATTTACTTCGTATATAATTTTTTACGAGCATGCAACCATCAAGAGGTCATCAAAACGACCACCATAGGCTAGGACGACTGTTAAAGTCGGTAGGAAACCTTTCGGTGTCAGTATGACGTTTAGAGGTGTAGATTTAGCCTGGAGTGCAGAATGTGGTGTTCTTCACACAAGGAGTGTGTATCGGAAGTCTCTCTATTCGCATGATATTGATTGATGAATGGGTATAAATGAATATGCATAGAAACGTCCATTATGAATTAATATTTTGCATAGAGATGAGTCTAGCGACTTATTGTGGCAATACGAAAGAAATACTTGTTGTTGAAAGCTCACACTCAACCCGGCTTCTTTGATTTTGGTGTCAGTTTTGTGAATTGTCGATTCAATTTGGTGCTTCGTCTGGTGGGTGTGCTTTCTGACATCTTGACAGTCAGATTCTGTATTCTTGGTAGTAGCGCAAAGTAGTTCTTTCCTCAGGGCGTTTGTTAAGGGTAACAATTGTCCTAAAATTATTGGTGGGGATCCACTCTATGAGCTCCTCGGTGAAGACACACATTGCACTCATGGGCTGGATCTTTTTGTACCCTTCAAGTTTTACACCATTTAAGTAGAACAATTGTTAACACTCAACATTGCATTCCCGGTTAAGAGTTTTCTTTCAGTCAGTCCAGTGGTTAATCGTTTCCGTTTCTAACCCCCCAACTTCAGTATTCATTGTAACCCCTTCATATGCTGTTTATTTTCATGTGTTCCATAGCTGGTATCTCATTATAGTATGTACATGGATTGAAGATTGTATGAATGCAGTCTTCATTTTAACCAAATTAGTTTAATATCATAGTGTTGAGATTTTATTGAACTTTCATAGTTTATACTTTGAACTGTATAATGTCATTTGTTATGAAAATAATAAGAACAAGCCTTAATTAAAATTGTCTATGTGGACGTTTTGTTCTGTGTATTAGCTGGATTGAGTTTTAAAATGATAGTTTTATAGTATAAGGGGCCGAATTGGTGTTAGCGTAGAATGATTTTAAGAGACCGCAATTTTGTCTGACTTCATATGCATATGAATTCCTACACGATCTTCCACAACGAGAACATCACATTCTGCACTCCAGGGCAATATCTTACTTTTTAATAAGTCTTAATAAGTCAACCGGTAGTCCGGTACACTATGAGACGTTTGGGACAGTGTACTGATTCGAACCATATTTTGTTTAGGCGATTCTGCCAAAAAGAGTACGAGAAAGTCCCCAGTTAAGGTAAGAGAGAATGCTTTACCGAGGGATTAGGAAACGCCTGAAGAAATAATTTATTAAACGGAATACCATAATGCACAGGTCTTGCCCCCGGCCAATCAACAGCCCATATCTAGTATACCACCGGCCCCTGCAGTAGCTCTAAATAATGGACCCCTTGGGAATTCACAAGCTCAATCTTTACCCCCAACCAACCGTAACAATTTCGCTGCTAGCGTCTCAGCTCCAGTTGCCGGCAATAATGTATCAGCCATAAGCCAAACTTCCTTGGCACCAGCTCTCGGAGGCCCTACCATGAGTAGACCTGATAACCGTAATGGAGTAACACAAAACTCCAATATCAGCAAACAAGCTACCATGACCGTGACACAAACCAGCCATCCTGAAGTATCTCATAGTACTTCGACTAACATTGATAATTTTACATCCGTGGGACATCCTCAACCAGGACCCATGAGTCAAATTGTTAATGTATCACATAGTAAAAATAATATGAAACAGGAATCTCCTGTTGAAGAGGAAAATGGAATGAGCAGTTCTAACGGTTAGTACGGAATTATTTATTTATGATAATGCTAGGACTTTTTACAAGCTGGAAATTAGCTAAACTATTAGCTCGCCTGGAAATCCAAACGTAAAAAGTATTTTATAACTATTAGTATCGGTCTAAAGTAAAAGTTCGGGATTTTTAATAGAAATGGTAATGATGAGATCGGAGCTTGAAGCATACGAATCCTCTGAGATGGACATTTACATGGATAAAGGGGTAAGGATTGTGAACGATTATAACCTAACCAAAACCGTGGCTAGTACCAAGGCTTTTCTACATTCTGTTTGGCCTGTTATATGAACAGAGTCGAGCGTCTGCCGCGCAACAAGCAATAAAAAACGCTTCGTCTTGGTCATCCCTTGCTGCTCAGGCTCAACCTCCACCCATTAATGTTGTCCCTACGAATCCACCCGCAAGAACAAAAACTATTGCTATGGACTCGTTTCAGCAATTCAAGAAACAAGCTAAGGAAAAAGAAGCCCGACAAAAACAACAGGAACTCAAAAGAAAACAAACTGAAGCTGCGGAAAAAGAGCGATTACGGGCTGAACAGGAAAAGAGACTAGTTAGAGAAGAGGAAGAGGCTCTAGAGCGAGTTCGGAGATCGGTAAAGACTGAAGTTACTCCAGTTCTTCCTCCAGTGGCAGCTGTTATCAAGTAATTATTTTGACCAGTTATGCATCTATTTTAATTTATCACATTGTATATGTTTTCTTCATGACAAATTTTTGCAGGAACGAAAATCTGGGAACGAGTTCAGGCAGCAACAGTCCTGCTGATTTGGAGAAAGAGCAAAGAGAGAGACAACGACTTCGGGAACAAGAGCGTCGTCGTAGAGAAGCGGTAAGTGATTCTCAATTAAATACGAAATGATCATCGAGCAATCATCATTATTGGATCTTTTCTGTTTGTAGATGGCTGGACAGATAGATATGAACATGCCGGCTGAACTACTGGCTGAATTCGAGGAAAATGTGTTTTAATATTTATTGGCCATCACACTTAGGAACTTAATCAATTTCATAGAGAGGATAAACTACATTTTCACGTAAAAATGAACGCTGCATTCTCATAATATAAGAAATATATTAATAGTCGATAGAAAAATTAAGTAATTTGTAACTATGAAATAGAATATGTAGAAGTAGAGGTTGCTTGTCGCCTTCCCCTGTGTTTTGAGTAGAATGTGTACTTATTAGAGACAACCTTAAATGTTCGCGTTCTTTATTTAATTAACTTACTCGCAGTAATTCGAATAGATAAAATAGCCATCTACATGTTTGAAGAAATAAATTTTGGATGACTTTTTAAGCATTTATATTATGCATTTATGTGTTAGAATTTAAAATAATTAAAATAATGAAACGCCCATAAAATGAAAAGTTGAAAGGATTGATGTCTCCCGTATTTGTATCTTCTATAATATTGGAAATTATATTTGAGGCAGTTTTGGGGAGTTGAACTTTCCTGTTAGTGATGCAAACGGTGGTACAGTAATCGCCTCTTTTTCGAATAGTATGACTTTATGAGCTTCGGTCGGTATATACAATAGTATAGCAGGTAACTGCTGTCTGTATGACTTGTACTTCTACTTTGAAGTTTGTATGTTAGGCTGTAGGAATGAGATTTTAGAATGTCATTTATGAAGAAATAAACGAATACCAACGCAGGTAACTGTCGACTGTTTAAGATGAATAGAATAAGTAAAACTGTAATGTGCTTACTCATTTACTCTAAAAGTTATTGTGAACTAATACTTGTTTCATGATGAAATAGAATACATAAACACACTGTTTGTACAAGCGTTTACTTATCCGTTGCTTCATTCACATTCTTACAGTAAAAATGTTGGATTTTATAACAAGGTATAGTAGTTAATCATAATTAATGAATGAATATAGCGTAAAGCTACATCGGAAGCTATAGAACAAGTAAATGCCACAATGAAAAGCGAAGTAGACAATATAATGTGAACATTGCACTGCACAGTAAAATAGCTTTAAAACAAAAAAAACAACTTGATCTAGAAAGAAGGTAGTATATTCATTCTAACTTTAGTCATTCATTAAAAACTAAGGCTGATCCCTTCAAAATCATCCTCTACTCCTTAAGGACTGGATGCAGATGTAAAAGATTCTAAGGAAAGAGTATAAAATTACAAAAGCTTAGCAAAAGCTATTTTGAGATATAGAGATAGAGCTTCTCCTACTTTTCATCATTAAAACCGTACAGATCATCAAATGAGATAAATGTTCTTGGTCCGGCAGGAAACAACTATTCAGCTAGCTTGCATCACTGTACTCAGTAAAAACGGTGTAATCAAAATTAAAATAAGTAGCAAATGTAACAAAATAACTATAAAAATTCACGCATCACGTCAGTAACTAAAATACAACTCTGTGTCTGCCTTAAACATCAAAATCTCTCCTAATATAATCGGCAGCACTTCTTACATCTATAAATAGCAGCTTAATTTCTTAACGATTAAAGTCTGTTGAAATTACATGAGCAAACAAATATCAGAACATTACAGCTTATGGTCTGTGCATTCATTAGGCGTTTTGAGAATTTTACACTTTCATGACGATTTTGAGAGCTACACAGGCACACACAGAAGTGGGTACTTGGCGCAGCGGCGGACGACACAGACAATGAAGTGGCAAATTGATGACGACAACGAGGTCCTGTGAGAGAGATTACTCAGATGGACTACTTGATTTCTTCTTTAACGTCCTCCTTTTCACCCTCAGCTGACTTGACCTCGTCCTTCTCTTTCTCGCCTTCTTTCTCCTTGGAGGGCTCTTTCTCGGGCTCTTTCTTCTCGGGTTCTGGAATATGAGTGTTCATCTTGAGAGAACTAAGAATAGTATCCCAATCTGGAAAGCAACGCTCTTTCATACGTCCCAAAAATCCATTAAGATTTGGGCAGTTTTCTTCCATCCAATCTCGCAAGTCGTACTCCACGCTCTTGTCTACATATGCAATTTGACTCAGATGCGCGAATGCTACGACATCCATCTGTTATCATTATTCATTAGTTAAACTCGGTATAAAACAGTTATGAGGAAATTCTGCGGAGATGGACCATCAAATGGACTTACATTGCTTGGCTTATCGCCAAAGAAAAACTCCTTGCTTCCAATTGAGTCTTCTAAAACCAGAAGATCTCTCTTTCCATATTCAAATACATCTTCGGGTGAATGAAGTCCTAAACCATGAGCTTTGACCTTCTTAGCCCCCTTTCTTGAGTAAGTGAGTTTGAAGACGAAGTTTAACAGAGCATTTGGGATTCGAGATCCAAGAGCATGTTGAAGGCTTAGTTTACAACCCTAAAATTAAAACATAATAATAATTATAATTTAAAAACCCCAAAAACTTAGTAAAGGTTATTTAAATTCTTTGCGAAGAAACGCCGAGTCGTGCAATATTATATCTAAATCTGTGTATATTAGTTAAAATTATAAATTAACAAACCTTGATCATAGCATCGGGATTTTTTGATCGCCAATAAACATACACCCAACACAAATGATTTTCAATCATTGATATGAGTGCATGAGACATGTTCTTCTCTTCCTTGGTGAGGTTAGCATCAAGATCGACTCCAAAATGTTGGCTCAATTTGTCAATAATTACTGCCGAATCACCTATTTCCTCGCCATTCAACTCCACAAAAGGTAACTGTCCCTTGGCTGACCGGAACTTCAGTTTGTGGTCGACATTCTAAATAACATGAACAAAGCGCATTTTTAAAGCATTGCATTCATCTCACAAGCAACCTTTTCAAGATCTCTGTATTTATATAACTAAATAAATAGTCCCACTCGAAGAGTGCGAAAAGCCTTCTCATTACGCTTAATAATATATACTACGAAATCAAGAATATTAGCTCTCTCAGTACGAAGATGTTTCGTATAACAATTAACTATGATACATTAAGTAGACTACAAATCATCTAAAATAGCCCTTCCTGCCAAGTAAGTTAAGATAAGCAATGTGTTCATCAACTTGAGTCATCCTTCACTATAGATAACAATTTTTAGAACCAAACTGAAATGAATAATATCCCTACGACTCTTGTCCTATTCCTAAAGCCATTTTCTTTTCCACGCGTTATGTTACAGAGATTGGGTTTCATTTCTCATTCCTTTCTTATCCTTCTCAAACGTAAGCAAGTAGCCTCCTCTGATAAATAAACATGGTAATGGTATTCTTATCTCGGCCTGGTGTCTTGTATCATGAAGCTTAAGCCTGTGGCAAACGAACAAACAACACTTAAAGCAAGTAGAGAAATTAAAATAAACGAAGCATAGAACCCAATGGAAACTATCCAGCCTGACTTTGACAATCACAAGAAGAATCTCAATCTACAACCTCAAGACAGAATATCATGGATATATTAAACCGTTCATGCAATGCAACTGCACCCCTACGCGTATTTTAACATTCGGTATTCTATTCTCGCTCAATATATATCCCTACTTTTTAGGCTGGGTGAGTAACCTCTCCAAATCCAGTACCTATTCCAGGAGACGCCAAAATAAAATCAATAACTTCATGTGGTTCTGTCTAACAAGAACCCTTGTTGGAAACTCTACAGTCACAAAACCCGTCTAGCCTTTTGAACTAGGGACATACATACACATGCATATTATTATTTCGGACGTGCACTATGAATGAATAAAGAAAGCGCTTTTTTACTTAAACAGTAACAACCCATCCTGCAAAATCCACTAATATTATAATACTGAGCTGCTGGACCTAGAACAACATAATATGCACCCTTCTTTAGTACTTGCCCTTGCGCCCAATAATAACAGTCTCTCTCTCCACAATTCTACCCGAGTAAGTGTCCGCATATTTTATGTGTGAGACTTGTATCAGAAACTGTATTCATCCCTCTCCACAAATGCACTTTGTATGCTACCCTTTTTTATCCAGTTGGAGGTGCCAGTCAGTAGTAGAGAGGATGGTGGTGGCCTAACTGTAAACTATCAGAATTCAGGATGTATCACAGAACTGGGGTGTGGCCTATCACCCTTTTAAGAAGCTAGTTGTTACTGTTGCTCACATATTGCCTTACTACATTTCATGTATTTACCGAATTTACCCTATCCATCACAACACCAATCGTATAATCCCATTCTTAGTATTATGACAAATAAAATATATGAATACAAAACTGAAATCAAAGCAAAGTAAACGTTTCTGAGTACCAGAAAAGAATTATTATCTAATTAGGCTAGTTAAATTCATTTTAGGGCCTGGATAATGGATGCTCTGGCCATGTAATTCCGATTTAGTTACGGTTTCTTGGTATGAATGATCTCGTTGTTGAGTACTCAAGTCTTGGCTTAAGTGGCTTGATTAGTCATGAAAATTTATCTTGTTTGTTAACTAACTCTGTGAACTGGAAAATAAGATTAACTCAGCTCCTTGCTGCAGTATTGAGGCACTGCATTACTAAATTCATACAACTTTCTATGCAGCTAACTAAATTTATTAAATATGAGCTTGATCTTGCTTTGGAGTCTGAGGATGCAATGCATGCATTCATACATATTTTAAAAGTCAGGCTGATTAAACTATGTCAACAAAAATGGATTCAAAAGACCTAGCCTTGGGCACTTTCTTCTGCCTCTGTTAAAGGAAAATTTCCAGTATCTTGTCCAAATAAATAACATGGCACAAAGTGCACTTCGTACCACCGTATTTACAAAAAATGCATCTCTCGACTACAGAGAATTATGTTGGAATTCCAATAACATCACTTAAAACTATCAATGCCTTTCTCGATACTTCCATGAATAAGAAGTTGCATTCGAGATTCGATTCATGTACAAGTCTCTTATTATTACGTTTCTCAGCAGTACATTCCTAATCCTATAAATGAAATCTAGAAATCTTACATTACTAGCTTAGCAGTACAAACGCGTCGATTTAAACTTCATTCATACTGACTACAAACAAAATGAATGCATGCATTTCAAAAAACAAAAGCTGGGCACTGTCCCCACCCCACATAATCGGATCTACCACAAATTACCCGTTATTCTAAAAAATACGAATAAAACCTGAAGTAAACCCAGTAATTCCTACCTCATACTTGATTCCATTGAGTCTCAAGTAGCTCTCCACCTTGAGACAATAAGGGCTGAGAGAAGGGAGGACCGGGGTCCTGCAGAATTGGTACAAGTAGACCACATCCTTCTCAAAATCCTGTTTATGCACCCGAGGTGGAGGGGGTGGGGCTGGAGTGGCCGCCGCCACCTGCTCCTTCTCCTTAGCAGCGTCCTTCTCCTCCCCCTTTTTATCATCCCCGTCACCCTTTTTCTTCTCTGGAGAAGCGTCCACAACCTTCTTAGGCTCTTCGTCCTTCTTAATCTCCTCCGTCGTCGTCTTCGTTTCCACTTCCGTCGACATCCTTATCAGTTTTATCAACAAAAAACACCTCTTTCTATAGCTGCAAACTGGTCCTCTGGTCCTGGTTCCAACAAACCAACTCACTTCACCGCTCCTTACTTTACTTAGCGTCTCCTCCTCCTTAAAAGTGTTGATAATCACTGCTCAAACCCACCAAAACAGATCCGTTCCCAACAGAGTTACTCAGAGATCTGCCTGCAAATGACAGAAACAAAGTAAAGTTAAACCAAAACCCAAACTCCAAAACTCCAAAACCTTCTTACTCCCTATTTATCCCATCTTCCCATAACATTTAACCTCGGCATAAACCTCATTTTAATCCTTATCAACAACAGTCCAGTAAGTTGGACAGTAGATAAGGATGACTCAGCCCTCCACCTCCTTCCTACTCTACTAAAAATAATCCTAATGACCTTACCTTATCTTTGTTGGATAAGCGATGATGATGATGATGATGATGAGAGTAGTTGTCCAGTGAGAGAGAGAGAGCGGCCGGGAGAAGAGTAGTGAATAAACGCCAAGGAAGCGTATGCAGAAGAACAAGATACAAGAGTAGTAAGTAGTTGGTGCGTGTGTGTGGTGGTGGTGGAACTGTCAGACATTCCCTCCTCGGCCGAAAACAACGCCAACCAAGCCCTGATATGGAGGAAGGGAGAGAGAGGGGGGGGGGGAGTGTGGGAAGCCAAGCCGCTCCTCCCTCACCCCTCTTAACCCACCACCACACAACACACAACACACAACACACTCTACCAACAAGAACTACATGTGGGGGATTTACACTAAATACGCTAGGCTGCACTGCCACACTACATACACACTTACTAAGTAACTGGAGGAATGGACATGTATTTTATTTAGGTTCTTTTATCTTGATTTTCTCTTATAAAGAATGGGGTACTATTGGAGAGGTTTGACGGGGTTGTGGGGGACGGGTGTATTTTTTGCGGGGTATGTAGGTATGTATTTTTGGGGTATTTTGTTTGTTTGGTTTTCGCCAGCTTTGTTTTGGCTAATGGGTGGGATTGGGGTTATGAATTTTGGGGTATTTTGGGGTTTATATTTAGTATCTGTTGGGATATTTTATTCGTTTGGGTTTTTCTAGGTATATTTTGTACTTTCTGAGTATGAAATTTGAAGTATTTTAGAGGTTTGGGTTCCGGCTATATTTTTTGTTACTTTGTATGTATTTTTGGGGTACTTTGTTGGTTTGGTTTTTGCCAGAAGCTTTGTTTTGGCCATTTGGGGTATTTTCATTGGTTTGAGGTTTCCAGAGCTATGTTTCGGCCATTTGGGGTATTTTAATTGGTTTGAGGTTTCCAGCTATGTTTCGGCCATTTGGGGTATTTTAATTGGTTTGAGGTTTCCAGCTATGTTTCGACCATTTGGGGTATTTTAATTGGTTGGGTTACTTTCTCTTAGTCGAAGGGTTCTCCTGTATATTCTGCCTTCCCCGCA
>JAQFZX010001128.1:0-35536 GCA_034682405.1 Hydroisotoma schaefferi | reverse complement strand
CCCCCCGGTTTAATTCCCCAGGGGGTTCGGGCCATTTGAAACAATAATTCCCCAGGGGAATTAAATCGGGAAATACGATACTTTCTAAAGTCTAAACTGAAATCTTTTACGCTGTCTCGTCGCCTCAATGGCTCATCCTCATACAACGTCAGATTTATGCAAAGTAAAGTTCTTGTAATATTGATGTTTTACAGTCACAGTTTATACAAGACCGTTTAAAAGTTCTAGTTGATTTTTATCATGGACTAACTACTTTTCCGAAGGAAGTCTTTCAAGCCAAAATACAAAAGTGGATTGCTTCATGCTCACAGCTCACGTTTCATTTCTCCTATTTATTTCATATTTTAATTCATGAAGCAGGTCTAAACGACGTTTAATTGTTGTGCTCGCTTTACAAAACCTTAAAAGTTGTTCCTAAAATACCTAACATTCGAATAATTTTGCTTCATGCAGTGATAAAATAATAATACAAAATCAAGCAATAACGTCTTACCAACACAGGAACAGCACTCATCATAAAGATACATGAGACAGTCAAAGCATTCCTTGCAACAACTACAGTCTTTCAACTCGCATTTACAAGCCTGTGTTAAAGTGCATTTGGACACGATACTGGCACAAACTGCTTCATTACACCCAGCCACACCCACAATGAACTGGGTGAACCCCACAAATAAAACACACCACATACTAATCACCAACCCTATGTTCAAGTACCTTTCCATATTTTCAACCTTCTTTGGACGAATTTTCATACTTTTTCTACCATTACTAGAACTAGAAGTTAGCATGATTACTCTAACTTTGTCTCTGTAAACTGTTTTTCTAAGTAATCCTTCTTTCTCTGGAATTTCGGGAGAGTTCATTTGAAACTTTTAACGTTGCAATACTGCTGGAACTTGTTCATTAGTTTTTTGTTCACTTTTTACATAATCCGAGTATTAATGGTCCGTTTCTGCTTCGGTATCAATCTTCAGTTCTCAGCTCTGCATATGAAAATATCAAGAATCAAGTAAATGTCATTGTGGCTGTCAACTTTCATTCCATGAACTCGAGCGAGTTATTTATTTTACTTTACTTACAACTAAAAAAAACAGAATCGGATGCTATGCTAGATTTTCAAAATGCATAAAGTTAAATCGCTTCCTGTTATCCACTCAGATATGAAAATGTAGAATTTAGCTGTGAAAAACAAGACCTTATCCTTGCTTGTTTTACTACAGCACGGGCTCACCACTGAACACTAATATTATGAAAAACTTTGCTGTCTTCTAAAATGCATTTAATGTCGACAGAACTATTGCTGCTTTTTGAGAGAATACACTGAAAATTGCACTGCCGACTGCAGTAGTAAGCGTTCATTTCACGAGTAATTTAATCAGCCCATTTAGCTTGATTCACGAAGGACAGGTATGTAGAAATATTATTCGGATGAGAAATGAGAATAAGAAGAGGCAGGATTCTTATGCAGCAAGGTATCTCTTTTAACTGGATAGAAGTGAAGCGATGCAAGGCTTTCTGTAAGTAAAGTAAGGCACCAAATGGAGAAACTAGTTGTTGAAAATGAACTTTTCGTGGCTTTGCTCCGGTATTTTGGTCTATAGATTATACGGACTCAGGAAGGAAGGCAGGTAGTAGTAACATTATTATTATTAACGTCTTGGAAGACAGAGAGGCATTGTTGAGAAGGGCTTACCTTTATCATGCATAAGCATATTGTATTAACTCAGAGGTATTTTGTTCTATAGACACATGAAAAATGTATAAAGGTTGTTCTTTCTGAAGAAGATGCTTTTGTATTGCTGGAGTTAAAAGTGTAGCATTAATGGTCACAATATCAATATCTACAAGCAAGCCTTGGTTTTTAGTTTGGAGATGTATGCAGGTAGAGGTGAAGAAGGGAGGAAAAAATAATCAGGGAACTATCATTGTCGTTGCATAGTTCGGGATAAAAAACTTTGAGCGTCTTAGGGTCTAGCGTGTCTTGAACAACCACTTCATAATAATGACCTCCACTCTCAAGACTTCATAACTCTATGAACTATATTACATCCCATTGTTAACTATGATGATCCTCCTGATGGCTTTCTTTGCTCAAAGCAATCAGAGTTAAGTAAAATAACAATAGGTATATGAAGGTATGATAAGTCCTCCCACCCTTTCCAAAGTCCCTGTCTGTAATATACCAACGGAAGGTAAGAAAAATCCGACCGTTTTTGTGGTCCCTGTTCTTTTTTCAACACGCCTCTCTAGAACCTGTTGCGGTAAGGCTTAAGGAGGATGCTGATGTCGATATGGAAATGAAACACTTAGGGCTAAGATTTATATCTTTAAGGCTGAACAGTTTTACGAAGATCTACTTTTGTCTTTAGTTAAGGAGGATACAGCTCTACACATGCATGCTGTAAACTCTGCTCTGCTCTGCGTATGGATTCTGGAAGAATGCATTCAAAATGCCGAAGTCGTTGAACTAACTAAACATAAACTAAGTGAAGCGAATGGTAACTTATCTCAAGAATAACCCAGATGAGGATTACGACACAGCCAATTCCAATAGTTCAACTTTGCGTTCGAAGGATAGATTTTAATAAAATTATATGACCTCTCATCGAAATTTAAAAAGCTTCATTGGAGCAAGGTCGCTAAACTGGATCCATTCATTATTACTAATCTCTGTTTGGTTTGCAGTTATAAAAAAAACGGGTAAGTACAGCAAAGGCAAGGATTGTTCCCTTTGTTAGTTGCTACCACTCTAGACGTTTTAGGGTCAGTGTGTGCAACTAGAGAGCAATATCCTTGTTGGTGGACCATTACACATTATTACTTTCTAGATGGTAAAAGAGTGAAACTATTGAAGATTAGTGGCTGATGGTGTTAGCAGTTAACAATGGAATGGAACAATGAGCTGTCACATCATTCGTCAAACAAAACTATGAACTAAAGATGTAGAGATCGAGACTCATTGACGCCTAGCTTTAAGCACGTAAGATGCTTTGCTTATGCAGAGTTGAGACCGCATGGCGCCCCCACTCATATTACACTAATCTTTCGCTTAATATTATCAAATCCAGATATTCGCAATTAGCAAATTCGCGCAGTCAATTCTTTAATTGCTAACACTTTTAAAGTTATTTCCTTCAACTACTCCGTATTCAATTCATAAATTAGCCATACAAATTTGTTCACTATGTAGTTTAACACACCAATAAACTCGTTGCGAATAATATATTTAGTCATGCAATCGCGTATTTATATGTATGAATTAAGTAAATCCGAATGCTAAAATTAAAGCACAGCTAGCTTGACAAAATGTATTGCTTAGCTCAAGCCAAGAACAAGAATATTTCCATTCAATCCCAATGAACTTATTAATTCTATTTAACACTCTTTCGTTCTTTTATATTCTGAAGTCCCTTATAGTTATCCTATAACTAGCGCAAAGCGCAGTAAAGTAAAATGTACTCAAGATTTTTTTGGTTTACCTTAATGCTTTTAGATTCTTCAATTAAACTATGTGATCTGATGTCAAAAGAAAATTCACAAAATTTACTATCACGCCCTTATAAAATCCAAATACGGCTCTGCAAAATTCGATTTTGAACAATAAAATAAAACCTTTTTGCAAGTTTTATCGTCAGTAAAGCACAAAGAATATGTGTTCGTCTTCGTCAGTAGCAATTTAATTTCAGCGTGAGCGTGGGTTCACAGACGCAATAAGCCTCTTTTTTACTTCAAGAAGATACATTACAAAATAGCATTGGGAAGATTAAAATGATTTTTAAATGGTTAAGATGATGATTACAAAGATCTTAATATGCATGATATTTATTCATATGGCTATATGGTACTTCTCAAGACGAAATTACAAAAAAAAGGACTCAACATTAAACATTAACACTCCTTTGGGCCACAGGTGGATCTCCCATTGTGAATGATGGACAATACTTAACAAAAAAACACATTACGACTCGATAAAGTAAAATAATTAATTCATGTAAGCATTTTACCATCCATAAAGAGCTTAAGGCTCATTCAGAACTACAACGTAGTCAAAAGGTACTATATGGATGGATTCGAGTGTTGAGTTAGTTTGCAAATTTGTGATGCATTAATGGCCGATGATGCTGAATGGGTTGACGAAGATGAACCATGAGCCTTGTTGAGATGGATCATACAACGGTAAGGAACAGACTAATAAATCACAATCACACTAAGTTGAGAACCAACTTTTTAATTTGGCTGGCTCTTGGACACACCTTAATCACTCTTTTGAATAAATATTTGCCTAATTAACCACTCCACAATGAGGGAATGGCCTCTCAAAAAAATTCCTATCTTACTCTGTCACCCCCCAACGTACACAAAAGCTTGGCCACATTCTATTCAGCTTAAAGCGTTTCAAGATGATAAGTACTTTAATGGTTGATAAGACCATACAGGAAATAAATAGCTGCATACAGTCAGTGTGCAGAGGTCAAGCAAATTGCAAGGGTATATGTACAGGAGCCAAAATGTAAACTTACAGTGCCTATCCGTGGACCTTGTGTTTTACAACTCTTTTATGGCAATCGTTGGGTTTATAAATACTATACAGCTTTCCAGATTCCAGAGGCATCTAATACCACAGATTTACATATTCTTTAAACCTCAATTGATCCCATAAACATGCTGCATAAAAAGACTTAAATGGAGAGTTCTCAACATATACCTATCTTTTTCTAATTTTCTGAAGGTAAAAGTAAAACCTTGTATCTTCTATGAGCAAGAATGGGTGGATAATCTTTCATGAATGAAAAATCTTCATGAATGAACTTATTGTAATATCCACCAGTTCTTCGTGGTAGCTAAGCTTTCTGAAGAGAATGGATGGAGTAAAACTATTCATGCTAAATTCATAGAAATCTTAGGCTGAGGCTCATCAAAATTTAGAATCAATCGTGATCTACCTACGATTGTATTAAAGAATAAATCCTTCTGCAGTTTTATGAGTAAAGTTAAGTACAAACCAGATATACTTATATGTATGCTGAGTTTCTTTCTAACTACGCTTGGGTGGGATTATTCTTGAAGATGTGCATAAACTTGCCTATTGCAAAACACACCTGCACCTGGAGCCAGTCAATCATAATTATTCCCTCGTATGCTTACCTGAATGTTGTAAAATGTGAGCATATCATGCATCACACCGTCAATGACGCGAAGCGAGCAAACAAAGGCGATTTAGCATGGTCGCTTTCGCAAATTATATGCGAGCAGATTCAGCCCAATTTTTACCTCTTTGGACGTTAATTATATGGAAATATTATTTTGACAAGACATCATAATATTGATCTGAAGGAATTTCAATAGCAGGTATCTCGTTGGTAAACTGGGTGTTTTTGTAAAGATGATTGCTGCACCTATTTTTTTGTAGAAAAAAAAGCAATATGCTGGATGATCTTCTCTGTACAGTAATTATTTTAATTACACTGCTCTTCAACTTCAAGATTTCAACTCCACAGTCCATTCACAAAGTCGGAGTTTGTTGGGTGGGAGTGATTATGAGGATGGTAAGTAATTGCAGTTTCTGTGTTGCAAAAACACACTAATAAGTTAAATCTTTTTTAGTCAAAATTAAAACGGCATGAAAGCTCTTATTCTAAATTTTGGGTTTTATACCTTGTCGTTGGTACTGAAAGAGCGAGTCCTTACAATAGTACTACAAACGCAACTAAAATCAAGCATGCCCATGATTTATGGACAGGATCAAATCCATGTGAAAGTACATAAATGTAACCTTTCTCGACTTGATTGTGTAAAAACTAACATTATGACATTCCAGCTAAATTTTGTGTATTTAACTTATGCAGAATCGAAAAAAAGCCAGGAATTGTTGGATAAATAAATGTATTTCTCCATGTTTCTAACATAAAACGCCAGCTTAATAGCACTATGAAATTCATCACGCAATAAAACAAAATGGGAATATGATGTGTACTAAACTGAGCGAATTCTGTAAAACTATTAAAACATATCTTACGTTTATACATCACTCTATTCTATAGTATTATCGATTTTTAGATAAACTTTAAATTAGTCGTGTTTTGTGAGTAAAACGTCGAACTACATGCATTTATTTGGCTCGGCTTCACTGAAAAAAAAGAACCACCACAGGCAATTCATTAAGTGTCATTAGTGGATGGATCGGATGGAGCTAGAATGGAATTCACTAAATAAACTGATCGTTGTGAGAGATAGATTGTCATTATCAATATTCAGTACTGGTTTTGATATTTGGGTGTTGCGCTAGAGCGATTTATCCTATGAAACCGCAGCAGAAACTATTTTACTTTTTGGCTTTTTTTTACATTCCAGCTCCGATTAGACCTCCCAACATAACACTAACTTTTGACTTGGTTAAATACAAGCAAAAGGTCAAGGTCCATGAATTCATCTATACGGTGGCTCTTCGGTTTTAAATGTATGATATTTTTCATGCAAAAGACCAGAGGATTAGTCATATAGTCTCAATCTCAACTGAAATGAAATGAACGGCTGAAAAGTAAGATGGACTTTCTTAGAAATTCCCAAAAGTACCCCTTTTACAAGTTTCCTTATCAATCTTTCGATTACGTTCAATTTTTCATTATTCACATCCCCAAAGCTCGCTTTATGCCTTTATACCCCCTTACCACTCTGTAATACTAAAGCTGATGATAAATAAAGCCAATAAAGCTGACTAAAAGAGACTTGAGAAGAATATAGGATTTTGAAAAAGTTTCAGTACGTGACATTCCAGTTTGTGAAGATAGCTATGGGTTTTGAGAGTAATAAAAGGGTAAGGTATATTATAGGAACAAGGGATCGCACCTGTGAACATTCAACAACTCTTGGACAAAGCTCAGGTGCTTTAGCAATCAACTCTCTCTCAACCTGTAATCATCTCTTCCAGTTCATTCTTCCCTGCTTCACTTGGCATTTTTTCCAGCATTTCATCACATCACATCCTTCATTATTTTATACTAAACGAAACTAACTTTAACTTTATCCCTGTCTATACTTTCATGCAACCATTTTAAAGCTACAAAACGAAGGACTAAACCTACTCCTCTTTGTAGAATTTTTTTTAAAAAGAACATGCAATGGAGAATAGGAAACAAAACAGCCATGAAATATCTTCTAGGCAGGCATTTTTTATTTTTAAGGTTTGGGTTTTTCTAAAGTCAGCAGCGACAGATAAATAGAGAGACTAGGGGACAGTCGCTTTCTAAGAATCTTATGAAAATATACAAAGACAATTGTGTCCTTTTTTATCTCAGACAACGGAGTTGCTTTTTACTTTGTAAGAACGTTCGTGTATCCGCGTGGAATGTTTGGACCTTTTATAATGTCTTCTTAGTTTAACACGTTGGAAGGATTATTATTTAGTTTTGCAACGACTTACTGTGTAGATATTACATTCATGTTGGCGAATATTGATGGCTAATGGAAATCTTAATGTCACCATACAAATTTATGATCAATAATTCCTGTCTTGAGCTCTTTAAACAACTTTTCGGGACAAAAACGTCTCTCTAGCTCTCTCTCTCTCTCTTGATTAAAGGGTTAAGGTAGAATCTAATCTAATTAGTTAATCTAAAATTAGGCCCTTAAAACTGATCCCCGTAGACTACTGAGCCTTCTCAAGAAAGTCTTCTTTTGGCGTTTTTCATGATTTGCGTTTCCTCCCTGTCCATTAAATTTGGCATACCGACGTATTTTAGCTCTCCTCCCACGTTATAACGCCAATATGCTTCCTCCCATGTTATAAATCCAGAATGTACGCTTAATTTCCTTGAGGGATATGGCATTGAATGTACTATTTAAAAATAGTTTTTTATGCCTAAAAATCAGGCCGGATGTCGGAAAGCAAGACATTTTAAAACGGGGGGTCAAAAGCAGGACAAAGGATATCCTGAAAAATGAAATCATAACGGTTGGTCTGGTCTAGTCTAAAAAGCAGTACATTTGCTAACAAAAAAACCTTCAAGAATAAAATCTGGACTTAGAAAGATAGTGCGATATGATATGCATTCTACTGTCACTGTGTGAAGACTTCTCTACATTTCTCCCACTTAGCATCCAAATTGTTTGACACAAAAGGAGTCTAATTGCATTCCAAGTTTAATGACACATTTATCTCTGGAGGTAAAACCTCAAGAAAGGAAACCCAGAACCCTTAAGTTTGTTAGCATTATAGCATTGAAATAGAGGAGTGAGTAGCACGTTGTAATGACACCAAGATGAAAAATAGTCGAGACCCTCTTAAAAGTCACTGTATCCATTAAGAACTCTTCGGGCCGAAGACTGCATTTATGACTCAATAAAAGGGATGACAGCTAAGCCAATAACACCAGCAGAGAAAACACATTTAAACCCCATCAAGCCTTGGCTATAACATTTAACTTTATTATCATATAATTATTTTATTTGCTTCGGCTCATCCCTCTCTATCTCTGTACCTCATTTTCTCTAGATAACAACTCCCTACTTTTACAATAACGATAATAATAAATAGTGAACAACAAGAGAATCGAGAGAACGTACGATATTTCATCAACATATAAACCTTTGTTTTCTGAGATTGCCTGCTTACGACAAATTCATAAGAGCGGAGAGTGTCCACCCGCATCCTAGGTAAGTAGTAATCCTAAGTAAGTTTATCATCAGTCTGGTTAATTGCGTTGGGTTAGGCAATAAAATCAAGCCCACCCGTTGTTGAACTGCAGAGGTTAGAAGAGGAGTTAGCTGTGCTTTGCTTGCTGTTCGTGCACATCTTCAACATCAACCCACCACCGAGCTCCTATACAAAACTAGGCATGAACAATTTCATAGACAAACAAACAATTTTAGCTTTCTAACAAAACAAACTACATGTGCATTCCCTAGCAGTGTTTTTACACTACTCTTTACTGTTTGAGTGTAGTATTATGTACTCAAAATACAATATGAGTTTGGGTCGTTACAAAATTAAAAGCGTTGAAACTGGCGAACTTCGTTTCGGGGTATCACATCAAAAATAGGGTTGCATTTAGATGGACTTATATAGTCCGACTACGTTGCATCCGGCACTAAAAAATCTTCAACTGTGTATGTTCAAAAAAAGCAATGAAATGAATGAATAATAATCATAAAAAGCAAGACTGATTACAGAACTAAGTATTTTTGGTAGGGCACGCAACGCTTCATGCATCAACTGAAAGTGAAGAAGTGGTCTTTCCGACAACTAAAGCTTTTACCTTCCATAGATTATTAGATTAGGTTAGAGCAACTCTATCTAACTACAACTTGACAATGCAACATTACTAAACATCTCAATGAGTAAAGGTATTGATCTTGAAAACCTTTAGTACATCTACTGGCTAACTGACCCTTTTCTTCCCCATCACTAACACTCTACTTCAATTCAAAGCTGATGTTAGTAACTTGTTCTCCAAGAGAATAATAAAGGGACAAGATGAATTAACAAAGAGAAGTCGGCTTCTCATCATCCCTTGCCACAGAAAAGAAAATAGCCGAACTCATTCATCTATTATCTATCTATCTTCAAACAACTAGAGAGGAGTTTCAGGTAGGTAGGTGGGCTAGTTGGCCTGTCCGAGATTTTTCCATCCCAGTCCCAACTTTAGAATTACAAGTCGGCAAACTTTGGGATGTGCAATTATATATCGAAGGTTTGACATCCTTTCAAATACCTAATGATAACTTTGAATGATCGACTATAAAATAACTAAAAGTATTTCCATGTTGGCCGTAGACCTACGCTTGTTTAGGCTCCTCGGGAGGTACAGCCGGCCCTTCTGAAGCTGGAGGAACGCCAGCTTCTTCGCTCACCCCCACTTCAAATTCCTCCGGCCCAATTAATCTCTTCTTTCCAAATGGGGGTGGTCCAATCAAAGACTCTACTTCTTCGTAATTTAACGTTTCCTTGGTCAATAGTGCCTCAGCCATCTATATCACAGATTAAGCATTTGAGATGAAAGGTAATTATGATAGACGAATTGAAATCTTCTCACAAATTCAAAGTGAGAGCCGTACCTTCTCTAACTTGTCCCGATTTGCAAGCAAGACTTCTTCCGTTTTTTGGTAAGCTTGAACAACGAGACGTCTTGCCTCTTCGTCCATTACAGCTGCAAGTCGCTTACTAAAGGGTTTTTTGGAACCAAATCCGGTTTTCTCCTCGTCAAACGAAATAAGTCCTACTTTTTCATTCATACCGTATTGCTTAATTTGGGCATAGGCAATTTTGGTGACTTTATCTAGATCATTCTGAGCTCCAGTGGTAACTCTATTGAACGTCAGAGACTCTGCTACCCTCCCACCAAGGGCCATACACATTCTTTCGAAGAGCTGTCAAAGATAAATGTATCCATAATGAAATATGATGAGATGATGTCACATGAATGAAAGTGTATTGACAAGAGCAGACGCACTTCTTCTTTGTTATGTAACTTTTGGTCACTGGGCATATAAGAGGCGAAGCCTAGGACTTGATTTGTTCGAGGGACTATGGTCACTTTGAGAAGGGCATCCGTGCTCTTGAGCATCCAACCGACTAGAGCATGGCCACATTCGTGATAAGCTATCACTTTTCTTTCCTCAGGTGACATCACCTATGATTGGAAATTTCACGTTAAATAAATATTCAAGCCTGAATATTTTTGATAAATGCTTCTTATTCTTGAACCTGAGTCCTTTTCTCAGTCCCTCCAACAACCCTCTCTACGGCATACTCCAGGTCTGATCCTTTTACCATAGTTTGTTTATTTCTAGCTGCCAAAAGTGCAGACTCATTGCACACATTCGCTATATCTGCTCCTGTAATATGAAGTTAGGAAATAATTTGGCTACTTATTAAACTACCGTGTTTATCGACTTCCACAGTACTTCAAGCCAAGCTTACCACTGAACCCAGGTGTCAATTGAGCCATTCGAGATGAATATTGACTAGGCTTCAATTCTAACTTAATCCCTTTTAAGTGCTGCTCAAAAATTTCTTTCCGTTCTTCCATATTAGGGTGATCTATTAAAATGTGTCGGTCAAATCTCCCCGGACGCAATAATGCCTACGAAAAAATAAAAAATCTATATCAATTGGTCCATTATATTGTTACATTTATCAACAATTATACGTACCCTATCCAAAACATCTGCCCGATTAGTAGACCCTAAAACTAAGACACCTTCCTTGGTGGCCATACCGTCCATTTCTACCAAAAGCTGATTCAAGGTTTGCTCGCCTTCTCCAGCGGACCCATCAGACGGCCCAGAGCTTCCACTTCTTTTTCTACCAATTGCATCAATTTCGTCGATGTAGATAATGCACGGTGCTCGTTTCTTAGCTTCTTTGAAAAGATCTCTGTGAATTAAATTCCCATTATAATAATAAGTATCCATTCATGCAGTGTAGTAAAACACAATTTTGTCAAACATAAAAAATTGCATACCTAACCCTAGCTGCACCCAAACCTCCAATCATTTCAATGAACTCTGATCCATTCATTGATAAAAACGGTACATCTGCTTCTGTTGCTACAGCTTTAGCCAACATGGTCTTCCCACAACCAGGAGGACCTACATTTTAAAGTTTTTCTGTAAACCCAGCTATTCACTTACGAGGCCACCGCCTTACTAAATTAAAGATGGTATACCTAACAATAATGCACCCCTTGGGACCTAAAATACAAACATGAGACCATGATTATGACATTAGCATCAGTTTTTGTACTAAAAATTGTCATCAACACTTTTAAAGCACTAACCTTGGCACCAAGACTTTTGTAAAAATCGGGTTTTTTAAGATAATCCACAAACTCAAGCACTTCCTGTTTAGCTTCTTTTAACCCAGCAACATCTGAAAATCGAACGCCTTTGCCCCTTCCAAAAGGATCTACCAGAGTAAAACGAGCCTTTCCCATTTGCATCTATTTGGAAAATTAAGATGATACAAGTTTGTAAACCAGTAATTTTTATAGGAAAACTTTGCCAAGCGACTTACAATTGAATCCATACTGATAGGACTACGGAATGACTTGCTTCTTGAAATAATTGCCAGCAGAAGCCCGACAACTACTATGGACGCAAGTAGTTTCCCTGCAGTATCAGAATTTCGTTCATAAATTACCGGAACTCGATTTTCAGGACGAATGCCAAGCCTTTCTTCCGCCTCCCTCAATTTTGCTTCGAACTTGTTCATGTCAACTATGTTCATATGATAAGTCTTGTGTTCCACCTATTTCAGACATCTCAGTTTTACACCAATTTGACATGAAAACGGTAAAACTAAAGCACATAAGTCCCCTACTCTTCGGCTTTTGACAACAGCCCCGTCCTGGAGAATAATTGTTACAATATCCATATCTGGACGGATTATTATTTCCTCGACTTCTCCTTTGGCCAACATATGATGTAGAAACTCGTTCCATGACACGTACCGGACAATCTTTACATATTAGGGATTAATTATTAGCATTTAAAAAAAACCTTAATAGGTAATATCATATTTCATATCATATCACGGTTTAAGAGTTATTATTTATAACCTCGGGCTGATTAGTTCCAGGGAAGACTAGAGAAACAACAGCGATGAACATATAAGCTGTCAGCATCCAAAGAAAGGCTTTAACCAATAATGAAGAGATTTTATCATCATCCTCATCCTTATTATTCTTCCCATCTCCACTACTACTGCTTTTGCTTTTGTCATCGTGCTTCTTCGGCGGACGCGGAGCGTCTTGACTGTTTCCAGATGACGTGTGCAAGGCGTGAATACGCTGAATTGAATGAAGCAGCGACTCTGCCTACCAAAAAACCATCCCACATCATATCATATCATCATATCAGTTCAGTGGATAAGTTGTAAGTTTATAGAATGCTTTCTTCATAAAAATCCAGCTTAATTCTCAAGATTTCATCATTTCTCTCGCCACATTATACCATTTACATGAAAGCACATTAATTTGTATGAAAGAACATGGAATTCACAGGCCCTATATCCTACAAAAGTAAAAAATAAGCCTCGCCCAAAATTGGACAAGTTGGAATTGGTTGGTGACTTTTTGACATAGGGTGTATTAGCCTATCTCGCAATGTTAAATCAGCACCCGTACGACTCTTCCGGCCGTCTACCGTCCTGGTTCCTTTGAACTAATATAATCCAGTGACGGACAGGCCCTCGGCCCTGAGAATCCAATTTAAGAAAGTATATCAATTCTAATGAATTTTTGAGCATTACATCATTACATGGAATTTAGATAACAATACATGAATTTTACATGAACTATACACTAAAGTACCCGAACTTTACATGAACTATACACTAAAGTACCCGAATTTTACATGAACTATTACACTAAGGTACTTCAATTTTTGCTTGAACTATGCACTAAAGTACCCTAATTTTAAATGAACTATGCACTAAAGTACCCTAATTTTAAATGAACAATGCACTAAAGTACCCGAATTTTACATGAACTATTACACTAAGGTACTTCAATTTTTGCTTGAACTATGCACTAAAGTACCCTAATTTTAAATGAACTATGCACTAAAGTACCCTAATTTTAAATGAACAATGCACTAAAGTACCCTAATTTTAAATGAACTATTACACTGACTAAAGTACTCTAAACTCTAATTTTGCTTGAACCATGCACTAAAGTACCCGAATTTTACATGAACTATGCATTCAAGTTCCCGAATTTTACATGAACTATACACTAAAGTACCCTAATTTTACATAAAAGTACATGACTTTTACATGAACTACGCATTCAAGTTCCCGAATTTTACATGAACTATACACTACAGTACCCTAATTTTACATAAAAGTACATGACTTTTACATGACTTTTATGCACATTCAACAATCACCATGAACTATACATGAAAGTACATGAATTTTACATGACTTTTATATATACTGTATTTCCCGTTTTAATTCCCCCACCAGTTTAATTTACCTACCATCCCACATTAAAAAATAGAAGTAATAAAGCCCCAGAGGGATTAAAACGGGAAATACGGTATTGAACAGGAACTCCACATGAAAGTACATGAAAGTACATGAAAGTAAGTGTCCCAAATAGTAAACAAAGACATATACCTGCAAAAGCTGAGACTGCATAGTTTGAATTTGGGAGTGAGTGTGAGGGAGGCGTGGCGATGCCCAACCCCGCCCACCCCAACCACTCCGCTGCTCATTCCTCTCTCTATAAAAACACGACGCAGTTCCTCCTACCAGAATATTGCTATTTTTGTTACAAAACTTGTGACCTCTTGACCTCAAAACCTGCGCTTCCAGCGTTCTCAAAACGCTTCTCATTTGACCCAGCAGACTACCCACATTCTGGATTCTAACAGCGTTCAAACCCACAACTCGTTGAACACATTTTGACAGCGACATTCCTGCTGATTCCTCTACTTTTAATAAACCGTTTATAATTTATCACGTAAATCCCGTTATTTTTTAAATAATTTCGTCGTTTTTCTCTACATTAAATACCGGGTTTTATTTTTATTCAGGGGTTTGCGGTTTTTCACTACTTTTCAGCTGATTTTTTGGTTTTGTGGTGTTTGGGTTTTTCTTCATGTCCGTTGTTTCTCTAGTTTTGAAACACCCTCCGCTTACCTATTTCTTCTCACAAATAATACAATTTAGATCTACTCGGCCCTGTTTTTGACCTTTCCGGAAGGTTTTGACCTTTGACCTCACACCTGACCTTTTTTTGTGAAGAATTGGGTCTTTAAAAGCTCAGCTCCTTCCCGTTGGATTATGGCAGACGGAGGAGGTGATTATGTAACCAAGCATAGGAACTTCTATCATGGACATTCATCTATGGTTCGTAATTCGTCTCATCCCAAAAAAAATGTTTTTTTTTATTTATTCCATTCTTTCGTGTTTTTTCCAAGTTTTTATTTTGGTTTTTTAGTATTTTTTTTAGATACTTGTGATGCGTTTGTTTGTTTGTTGAATGATTACAGATTTTTATTGACTATTTGTTATTGTTTTTTATCAAAATTTGATTGATGATTGGATTTAATTTTGATGCTGATGATGCGGTTGATAACAGCTTTATGTATTTTATTTTATTGTCCTCTGTTTATCTATGATCTTTCTTGCTTCTTGCTTTTAAAAATAGAAACAAGGGCTTCCTGTTCTCTAGTATGCTTTTGCAGCGTTTTTGAGTACTGTTTTATTCAGGATTTGATGAGAACAGAAAGATGAGAGATGATACGTTTCAGTTCTGAATTTTATGCTAAATGTTTTACTAATTCCTAGTTCGTTTTGATATTTTTCAGTGAAGCAGTTGTCAATTAGTGCGATAAGAGGGGATAAATATTTTTTTTAAGACACTTTATCATAATTCTTCATGGTAGGAAAGGAGAGAAATAGATAAAAAAGAATTAAGTTTAGCTTTTTTGTCTCGTTCTTAAATTTTTTTATCGATGGTAATCTGTTGAGTAGCTCAATTAAATGTAGTTTACTTTACTGGCTTTATGAATTGAATATTCAATGGGAATATTTACTAATATTACTAGCTGGCATTGGTTATATTACGTCTTTTGAGAAGCAAGACTTGCTTGATCGCTTACTTTATGCTGTGATGTGTACTTTAAAACTTCGCTGTATTGTAAGTAACGGTCGTATGCTTCACTTCTATGAAGTCCCTCGCGTCTGCGATAAGCTTTTCAAGCTTATCACAAATAAAATCATATGCCTGGCTATAATTAATTAATTTTTATGATTTTAGAGGCGTAAATAAAGGATGGAACCGTCATCGTCAAACCCGGAGTCAAACAAATCTACAGAAAAGAACTCTTCTGCAACTTTATCATCCTCCAACCCAAGTTCAAGTACTATCACAACTAAAGCCGATTCGGTTTTAACAACAACAGCATCTGTTTCTTCGGCGACTACGCTTTCGCCCTTGATTACTACCAGTGCCAGTACTGGAAGCGTTGCATCGACCTCGACCGCTTCAACTACTAGTGCTGTATCATCAACGATAACAACTTCAAAGGCTTCTACTCCAGCACTCAGTTCAATTACAACTCCCGTAGCTGTGGCAATTTCTTCCCCTTCTACTCAATCAAATCCATCTTCAGTCACTTCTACTATTTCAGGAATAAAAAATACACCTTCGACTGTATCCACACCAGCCCAGTCTTCGGTGACGATTTCTCTAGGCGTTAGTGCACTGCAGCATAATCAATCAAAAGTATCTCCACCAGCTAAGCGTAATCCAAGTCCACCTCAAGTAAAGGCTCCCACTGTTACAAAGGATGAAATTACTTCTGGGAAATCTGGAGAAGGTTCGGAACTAACCAAAACTAGTACTCAAGTTGTTAGTCCTTTAGTGGAGAAGCTCCCTTCAGAGCCGCAAACTGCTAAATCATTATCACCACCTTCATCCTCTTTGGAAATCACTTCAGGAATGAAGAGGCCCGCCCCCACTAGCACTACTGCTCCCGTTATTGCGGGCGTGGAAAGTGGAGGATCTTCTTTGGGAGACCCAGATTCTGATTCAAATGTTTCTAATGACCCGAAAAAGAAAAAGATGCGAAAAGAAACTGTTAAAGAAACAGCTACAACTAGGAGTGAAAGTCCTGGTGTCGGCACCATTACCTCTAGTACTGGGAGTGGTCGACCTGGGCGTGGTGCCAGTGGTAAGCAAAGTAAAGGGGGCACGGTGAGTGTACCGAAAACTCTTGAACCGAGTAAAAATAACGCTGTACTGTGTACGACAAGTACCAGTACTCCTATTGCTACAACGAGTGCTACAGCTACAGTTACAACTGCAGCAGTTCCTTCCTCTGGTTCTGTTGGAAGCGGAGCAGTTTCTACCCCTACCGTTGCAGTAGACTCCGCATCAGTTTCATCTGTGAGTACGAGCAAAGTACAAGCTACTTCTGTTAAGCAAGGATGCCACGAAGGAGAAAACATTAAAGACGATGTAAAATCTAGTAAAAATGGGACTGCAGGGATTGACCCGTCTTCGAATGGAGGTCCTAAAGTTCCTCCTTTGAAAATTGTACTTCAGTCACATTCAACTCCAGCGTCTGGAGGGTCTGCGAATTCATCTGGGCAAGGTAAACCAGTCAAAGATAAAGCTGAAGAGAACAATTCAAGTTCAACTCAAAATGTTTTTCCATATATTGTGTCATCTACAACTTCTGATACCGGTGCTTTAAGCAAAGAAAGCGGAAGTGGACCTAAAGTAGGACCTCATTCAGAGGATCATAAGGAAAAGGAGATTAATGTCAAATCAGCTTCGCCGGGGTCAACTTCAAAAGATGGAGTATCTGGCCCATTGTCATCTGCGTCTACTTTAACCGGAGGGACAGCGGCCTCTGGATCAGTGCCCTTGTCCGCATCGTCTGAAATTAGTAGTTCGCAATCTATCGTTGAACTAACTAAATCTAAATCTCCACCGATTTCAACAAATGTAGCTGCGGCTCCGGCAGTTTCATCGTCTTCATTGACTTCTGTGGGAAATTCAGGGCCTGTAAATGCTGTCGCTACTTCAACGGTCAGTTCATCTTCAACTGGTAATCAAAGTCACCTTACCAATTCTGGTGGAGACAAAAGTTCCCAAGGAACTCCGTCAAACACAGGAGCAGTAGATCCAGCAAAGGCTAAGGTTGAAGAAGGTGGAAGTGTTCAAAAAGAACAAACCAGCACTGGTGGTAGTAAAGACAGCGGAAATGCTGTATCAGGAAGGATGAAAGATGGTAAGTCTGGAGGAGTTTCGTCATCCTCGACTTCTGTTGAAGATAAGACTGATAAGGAGAAAGAAGTGCGAACAGAAAAAGAGAGAGACATAAACGCCGTTTTGAGTGGACTTAAAGAGAAACCTACAAGAGTAACCAGGAGTTCTCATCGAATTCTAGCGTCCACTGGAGCTTCAGTCACACCCAATTCTCCAAGCAGTGTTTCTCCTAAGACGAGTGCTTGTCCTTCACCTAGCACAAGTCAGCATGGAGATGAACCGGTTAGTAACACCATATTATCATATCATTTTGCTCAAATGAACTCAGTAAAAAGTCGAGATTTATATTATGTTTTTCATGATTTTTAGAAACAAGACGAGAAAATGGATACTTCGGAGCCCGTAGATTTGCATCCCAGAAAACGGAAATTAAAACAAAAAGAACAACCCTCAGTTTCGACATCTCAAGCGGCGTCGAGCTCAACTGTTGCTGTTGCTACCACGGAGGCTCATGCTGAACCTGCTCAGAGTAGTCAATCCACTTCTTCTAATGACCCTCCTCCAATGATGAACTGTTTCGAAATGTATTTTAACATCAGAAAACAGGTTAATATAATTATGTAATTTTTATAGAGTCTACATTTTCTTAAATACTCGAGACACTTGTGTAAAGAAAATGAAAAGACGATCAAAAGCTTTTTAAATTATTTTCCAGATTGCACGGAGACGTAGAAATCTCTTTCCAGTGACTCCTAAGCCACCCAAGGGATTCAAAGATTATTTAATGAATCGAGCGACATACATACTACAAGGTAATGCTAATTCAAGGATGGCCGTGCCCTTATTAAATCCACCTCAAGGGCTAGCACAACTGATGAAAGACATATTTGTGGAGCAAGAGAAAGAACGTCACAAGCTTCGACTTCAGCATGTAGTAGAGAAAGAAAAGTTGGTTTTATCTGTGGAACAAGAAATTCTGCGGGTCCATGGCAGAGCTGCCAGAGCTCTATCTAATCAAACACTGCCATTTTCTGTGTGTACAATTCTTAAAGACGAAGAGGTAAAGGATAGACTTTTCGCTTGTATGATATTTGTGTTAGACATGAACGTGAACGACTATTAATTAATCGGGTAATGCTACTTTCCAACAGGTTTATAGTCTTCTGACTCCGGAACAAGAGGAGAAAGATATAAACGCTCGATCTCGTTACAATGGACGCTTGTTTTTATCTTGGTTGCAAGATGTCGATGATAAGTGGGATAAAATCAAGGTAAGGGTTTCTGTTTAGTAAATCCTGCGAAAAGTATAGCATGTTTTTATGTCTAATATGGATCATGTATATGACAACTTCTGTAGGAACAAATGCTTCTTCGGCACCACAATGAGGCTGAATCTCTACACGCTGTGCAAAAAATGGACTGGGAATGGAAGTTAAAAGAAGTTGGATTGTGTGAACCCAAAGCTACACCTTCAATAGAAGACCATCAAGTTCCTATGGTACATGTGTCCGACGACTTTGACCTTCTTCCGGCTTAAAGATCTAATTATTGTAAACTATTTACTTTTTCGATTTTTGGATTTTACTGATTGTCGTCATCTTAGGTGATACCCCATTAACCATGATTCTTATGATACTTTCAAAAATTCAGTAGACTGGATTATTATCTAGAAGAATAATTTGATAACGATAAACTTTTAAATGTTTCGTTAAGTCGATTATTGTGATGTAAAATGAAACATGGTCAGCCCGTTGCTCGTTTATGATACCTATATCCTATATCCCTGCATACATAACCCTTAGTTATTATAATTATTTGACTTAGTTTGTATGAAAACAATCAAAACCTTTCATGTATCCTGTTATTGACTTTCAATAATGAGCTGTCTCGTTCGTTACGGATGGGCAGTGTTACATACTAAATAAAAATTAATTAAGACAACAGGGGAAACGACATTTACCTCCATCTAAATTAACTATAATTTCTATATCCAGTCATGTTGTATTTACTCCGAAATAATTTATAAATCTCCTACTCATATCATGGGCTAAATTCAACTCTCAAATTGGTCGGTATCGCTTTCCAACCATGAAATCGAGTGAAAGTTGTACAGCCAAGCCAGTGCAAACGTTGTCCATAAATCATTTAATACAAATCCTTCGGACCTCTAAAAATGAAAGTAAATGTATAAAGATTGTTGTAAAACTTGTTAGTTGTTCATAAAAATAGACGCATTCCCTTCCTGATTCTGATTACATGATAGAGACCAACAGACTGTCAGTGTCAACTGTGTACTGGGAGCTATAGACGCACTCACCTCACACTCTAAAAAACAACCTACTGAACTGACTTTTACATAAACACGAACCATACCCACTAGCCTAGTCTAACTCATTCTACTATCAATCTTGCTATTTTTATTTGCAAAACAGTCGTACGGAAACGGGTATCGTATCTTGTAAACGGGCATCTTTGGATTTTTACTTGCTTGTTGGTACTCCTGGTAATTGTACGGAGGCTGTTATCAATTTGTTCAATATAGACAGAGAGAGGTAGAGGAAGGAAGGAAGGCAATAAAATAAAATAAAATAAATGCAGGCTGAGGCTGGGTCAGGATGTCAGGAATGAAAGTAATTTAGGCGTAGCTTGTAAGAGTAAGAGCGTCATTGAAACTTGCTGTGAAAGAAAGTGAAACTTGAAACGGAACCCAAGACTTTGGGTGGTTATCCAAGATAAGACCTTATCTTTAGTGATTTATCCGTTCCCCCTACAGAATCCTTGATCAAGGAAGATGGCTACTTTATTTAAACTATCCCTGGAAGTAATTTGTGATCACTTCCCATTGTTTGAGAAAGATATGAGTTCGACCCCCGTGATTACCCTCTGTGATGTTTTATACACTGTAAGGTTTTAATTAAAAAGTACCCTACATCCTCGCCATATTCCGCCCACGTTTATTATGCCGCGCGCCTATCCTTTACATATTAAAAGGGGCCTCTTCTACCATGTTAAGCATGCTTCAAAACATCTTTATATAAGACGCGGTATATGGGCGAGGATTTAGGGTAGTCGAAACTCGAAAGCCTTCCCAGTAGTTTTGATATCCTACTAACTACTAATCCTAAAGATTTTTTTTTTATTTTGTAGATGGCAAAAAAGAAAAAAACTCCGGAGGTGAAGAAGCATTTAAAATCGTTAAAGTTATTTTGTAATATGTTGCAAGTGCCACAGAAAAGATCCCAATTGCATTGGATATTCCAGGTAATTTTTCTACGATTTACAATAATTTACAATTTCTTAGACTGAGTGTTGAGTGAGAGGGGATATTTTATTATTTGCATTTTGTTGTCCTCATTTAGGCGATCAACCAGCATGATTTCAAGTACGACCCTGCAGAAATTGTATCATCGATAAAAGACAAGTCCCCAAATAGAAATCAACTCCTGTCCGCATCCCTTGCGAGGTCCTACACGGACGATTGTAACTGTAGGATGCATGAGCCTAGTGAACGGGAACATTTATTTAATACAGGAATTTTACTGGGTATGGATGGATATGGAATGGAAGTTGATGTTTTGTGCTTAATGTTTTGGGACAATTTTGTTAATCCAGATTGATTGTTTGTTGCCTATTCTCAGGTGAATTTCTGCACGATGCTGGATGGTTTTATGACGCTTCGAACGTTCTTCGACAATGTCTCTTTGTCTCTTTGTCATCTAATGACATTCTATCGCTTAAGAAAACTTTGCGCTGCTTAGAAAAGTATGTTTTTTTGGGTTGTTTACTTGAATTAATTTTATTTATTTATGTTTGATATGCGTTATCTATTTTAGATTACTTATGGCTCAGGTTGACTTTAGCATGCATCAAGAATCGAGGCAGACGTACGAGACTTCGCAGATTGTGATTAAAAAGCTTAAGAGTTCTCAAACTGATGTAAACTTTGCAAGGATATACTCCACCTTTGTGAGTTACAATTTGATGGAATGTCGGTATGACGAGGTAAGGTGATTTATTGTTGTAATTATTTTAATCGAGACGGTTTTCGGTCTTTGGAAGGACACTTTGTCTGAGGATTTACTGTTTCTTGACAGGCGTTAAAATGGAGCTTAGAATCCTTACGAGAGATCAATCAAGGAATGGACGTACGAACTATTATTGACGTTTTGCGTCGAGGGGCTAAATCTTGTTTGATGAAACGAGAGTTTATCAAGGCGGAGTTGTTGATAACCGAAGCTGTATACTTGGCTAAAGAATTTTATGGTTCGTCAAGTGTGAAATATGCTGATGCCTTACTGGACTATGGCTACTTTTTAATCAATAGAGACTCCGTTCATCAAGCTGTCAATGTCTACAATGTATGTTCTCTTTATTTGTCATTTATTTGAAAATTGTAATAATTTTTTTCAAACACTTTTAGGAAGTACTAGAAATACGAAAGAAAGCGTTTGGGCACTATAACCTAATGACTGCCATCGCGTTCGAAGATCTTGCCTACGCTATTTACGTGATGGAGTACAGCTCAGGAAATTTCACATTTGCAAAGTAATTATTGTGTTCTTGGATTAATGTTCAGTAGGTAGATAACTCTATTTGTTTAACATTCGTTTTTTGTATTTAGGCAGCATGCAGATGACGCCATTTCAATTATGACCATATTGCTGCCAAACGACAATCTTCAACTCGCATCTGCTAAGAGAGTGAAAGCGCTTATCTTGGAAGAGATGGCGATTGACAGTGCTGGAACGCCACTGCAAAAGCGACTTCTTAATGAAGCAGAGAAATTGCATCTGTCTGCTCTCAAATTATCAACTGATGCATTTGGTGAACTTAATGTTCAACCTGCAAAGCATTACGGAAATCTCGGGCGTCTGTATCAAACAATGAAGAAATACCAAGTTGGTGATATATGCTTGATGATATGCATGATTACGTAAAGATGACGTTATTACGATTCTGTATTCTATTGTAGGACTCAGAACACATGCATTTGAAGGCCATCGCAATTAAAGAGAAACTGTTGGGCGTTTATGACTATGAAGTAGCCTTGTCAGTAGGCCACCTCGCTAGTTTGTACAATTATGATATGCATCGGTACAAAAAGGCAGAGGAACTGCATCTTCGTTCTATAAAAATTGGTGAGATTTACAAGGGTGAAAGATTAAAAAGTCTTACTTGCTCACGTTTTAATTTTTATCGTAGGTATGAAGTTGTTCGGTGAGGGCTACTCCGGATTAGAATATGATTATAGAGGTCTGCTGGAAGTGTACCGTATGGAAGGGAATTTAGCCAAAGTAACAGAATATGGAAGAATTTTAAGTCAATGGAAAATGCTTCAAGACATACGGTCAGTCAGCCATAAGGAGGTTCCTATTCGGAGCTCCAAATCTCGTCCAATTAATCAAGTTGTCGATGATTTCTTCACCTTAGACTGGTCCCGATCGTCTGATCAACTATCTTAGGGATTCAGAACTTCATTCCACTTTCGATGCTTTATTGTTATAGTTAAATAAAAATGCGCAACAGCCCAGTAGCCCAGTCAAATGTAACCGTAGCATAAATAAAATGCTCTGAAGAAAGCACACAAACCAAAGTTTTTATACGATGATTTATTGACATTTGATGCATATCTTTACACAATCTAGCTTGGACGGTCCACAATGCAGAATAGCATATCCTCTTTGTGTCTGCCCTTATCTACCTTTGGTTTCATAGCTCAGATCATGGCGTTTTAATAGCTCATGATTACGCTCTTGTACCGTACCATCATAGACTAATTATATTACATCGTACTAAAATTATACAGTAACTTAAGTTAGGACTAGGCTTGCCTTTATTTATGCATTTTAACATACAAACTATGTAGTATCCTACAATTTTAGCTCTGCAAGGGTCTTGGCAATATAACCCTGGATAGATGAGTCGATTCCAGCAGTCAGATCTTTGAGTTCCGGGGGAAGGTCTGCGGTTGCTGCAGAAATTAGTTTGCTGATATCAGGAGTATCTGGAAGGGGCCCTTCCCAAATACCTTCCCTTGTCTTTCCATTCTCATTCTTTACGAAATAGTTCTTTCCATCCGCGCCTGTGGCAATTGTGAGTGATGACACTGAAGGGGTCCCCTGGTCATTACTCACCTAATTAAGTTAATAAGCATATTACGGCTAATATTACTCAAGAAAGTAGTTGGAATAGTATCATCATATGAAGACCGGCATATGTTGGCACATTGATGGTTTTTTAAATGGAGCCTTGCATGCAAATTACTCCAAAAAACTTTGAATATCCTTGAAGAAAGTGGACAAGTTTGCCAAGGTTTGGCATGAAGTCCGTCTAAAACTTCAATCACTACTTACATTTGAATATGAGTAGACGACAGAGTCTTGTCTCTTTTTCCCATCTTTCTGCAACGAAGCTCCGTCTAGTCCGGCAAGAGATATGCAGATCAAGATTCCAACTCCGTGAACAAGGATTAACTTCATATGCAACAATTTCGAAATTCAAATTCCGTTTCGAGATTAAATTCTTTTCGGAAAGTAAAACTGCTAGAAATAAAAGTGCAATGGGAAATCATAGTAGACTTACCTTCATATTTGTATCCTACTGAATGTAACTAACGGTAAAGATGCAAAACCTACGAAAGATGCTAACGATTGATAAAATAAGGAACGGTTGACAGTTGTTTGTTCCAGGATTTCTGTAGAGTGCAGGTATCGTATTGATGCAAGTAGCTTGATTTCTCTGCCTTTTAAAAAGAAAATGATGGTTTGTCCTAATGATCTCATTATCATTATCATTAGTACTTGGTTAATAATGTTATTGGTGTACTAATTACAGTATGAGATCTCCGCAATTAATCATCTCTTCATTTGTGAAGTTTCCGTTTCCTTCCATGATGATCTTATGCATTCCTTATGCAACCACGTAGATTCTTGATGCATAATAAATTGACTTTAATTGCGGTTGACAAATATGAACCAGTCATGATAGTCATGAATCATTTAATATTTGGGTTAGGGTTCCAAAGGTAAAAATGAAATAGAGAAAAATTCCATCGTTCTATTGTCCATTAAGTAATGAGTTTCTTGTAAAAATTAATATGCTTATTTTAAAATCGTTAGTCTGTCATCGTCGCTTGGTTGATTATACTTGTCTAGCTACCCAGTTGCTACTGCGGGTTGTGCTGGTGGTGCAGGTCCGCCATAGCCGTAGCCTCCATACGGTCCATATGGGAAGTACCCTCCGAAAGGAAATATACTGGGAGCTGTAGATCAACGTTTACAAAAATGATCAAATGGCCTATCCCAGTAACAATCGAATGGCTATATATGGCATGCATGCATATGCTGCGAATATGTTTTTATGAACTTACCGAACACGTTGGGGAACGCACTAGCCGGAAGTGGCCCATTGAATCTGGTAATAGTTAGTACAGATCCGTCCGGATTTTTATGTTCGGTGACAAACCCGGTTCCTTGTAAATCTGCAGGGGTTGCTGGTGCCACTACTGGTGGGGATTGAATTGGTACAGCAGGTTGAATTGGAGGCGATTCCAGTGCTGTTTCGATTGGGGCTGCGACCTGTGCCGGGATCGGAGCTGCGGCTGCAGGGACGATTGCGTCCAGTGGAGCTGCGAATCCTATGGCTAGCTGACCCAGCAAAAGTCCCCAAACAATCGCCATCTGAAATTCATACTGTTTTATGAAAAATATCTATATACTAGCGCATGCAATATTTTACTATTTCAAGTGAATGCTAACGTTGGTGACTTACGGAGGTTTGGATAAGTGAGCCCATGTCTGAATAGAATTTGTAGGGTCCAAACGTTAAATTTAAAAAATGTCTATGGCTTTGTTGCAGTAGAATTAAGTAATTTTTCGAGTCCTTGATCGCCCAAGTGTCAAGTCATGAATGCGTCAAACTTTCTCTGGCCTTGTCCTTTTCTTTAAAAAAAAGCCATATATGAAGCTTGGAGAAGAAGTGACCTGATCATGAGTTTTAGTTTTTAAGAATTAGTAAAATATACAAATGATTTTTGGGATAGCGGATCCAAACCACAGAATACTGGAGTATATTTTATAGTAGTCACGTAGGACAGAAGTTATTTAAAGCTGGGGATTAACAGTATTCAATTGAGAACCCTTAAGAGTCATTTGAATGGCATATTCTAAGAAAAAGATTAAAAAGGTCTTGTCTATTTTTACATGGTAGAAAGAAGCTTGGGAAAACCGGTCACTTTGCATACATGAAACCAGTACGAACCAAACATTTTTGTCTCCGCATTCTAGGCCCACCAAATACTAAGTATTATAAATTA
Source organism: Hydroisotoma schaefferi (assembly GCA_034682405.1). Taxonomy (NCBI): domain Eukaryota; kingdom Metazoa; phylum Arthropoda; class Collembola; order Entomobryomorpha; family Isotomidae; genus Hydroisotoma; species Hydroisotoma schaefferi. The sequence continues at coordinate 9,493 of JAQFZX010001128.1, read as the reverse complement.
CATACTGAAATATTATTTTAGCAATGCAATGTCAATCTTTTATTTTTGTCAATTCATTATAACAATACAAGCCAATACATTGAGTAGTTTATAAAACATACAATAAAATATTCATGAAATTCATTCAGTGATAAAATATCAAAAGGGGCTAAAACATACTGGAAGTTCCTTTCGTTAGGCATGCGATTGATATCGTAGGAGAGGAAATAATTCACTCTGTAAAATTAGTCAACCTTATAAAAATATCGGACGATTTCCCAGTCTAATAAGTCTTTTTACAACGTTACAATTATACAATTCATCCTTGCCATTAGTTGCTTGATAATCCGACTTTGGTGCTATTGATGAAATCTTTTTAAGAGCTTGCAAGAATCTCAAAGATTGTTTCAAAGTTTGAACAGACTTCTGATGGGGAATACCGTCTTTCCGTGGCATTGACGGAAAACTAAGACCAAGGTGATTTGCTGCGATAACCGTGATTTCTGGGGAAAATATAAAGCCCGTATTACAAAGAGCTACATTTACTACTAATAAAATAAATCACCCATAAAACGATTTAGAAATCTAATCGAAAAACGCTTCTTATTCTTACCATGCAATACGGCATCAAACCTATCTTCCATGGGTACAGCGTGTCGGGCCGTATCAAATCGATAGCCGTAGACCCAATTCAACCCTCTGCTTTCAATAAACCTCTGACATACTTCGGGACTACGTACTATTAAATTACGAATGGATCTCCACGAGCTAAGTATTGCTTCAAATATTTCATTATTATATCTCCATCGCATTCTCAAACCGTAGTTTTGAATGACGTCGAGACATCTCTACAAAATTATAAAAAAAATACACAGTACAGTAGCTATTTTTTCTCACTTTAAGTTTCTCTTCTATCAACACTTAGCTAGTATTAAGGCATCAATGATGTATGTTCGGGGGAAAGTACTACCTTAAGAACCTTTGTTCCGCAGAGGTATTGGAAATGGTCCTCATTTTCGGTAAAAGTGAACGTTTCTCGAACCTTGCAAATCGCTAGTAAAGACTTCGGAGCGGCCAAATGAGTATTTAACACCAGAATAACTTGAGACGAGTATTGAAAGCAGAAATTCTGTAATTAGAAAAAAATTGTAGGTGTGCATTTACAGAGCAAAAATAAATATGAGACCATTAATTATATTCCAAATTATAGACCTTACGATATCTTTGGGCATGTGGAAATGTCGAAGTAATCCATATGCTGGAACTATAATCACTGTCACAAACCCTTTAGAACAATCGTAATGCTGTATTAGGTTCATTAAACTTCTTAGTAAACTTTCCTTGAGCTTAGGGTCCAAATGCATTCCACAAATCACTTGAGACAAGCATCTAAGACCCTTTGCATGAATGGAGCCAGGAAAGGTAAGATCTTTCATCATATCCACAAATAGATTCACGACTTTCAACCGACTATCCAAACTAACACTGTCACTGTCCATCTGAGTTTCTTGCATGTAGTTTAAAACTTTGTCGACAACATTTGGTCTATGCAGGTTAACCTGTAACCAGAAATCATAATATACCTAACTTTTCGAAGTTAAATGCATCTTTTTTAAGAATAGCTCAAATGTATTTACTTCGAATGCGTTGATTATCTGATTGAAGTCTGCATTCCCAGAGATTTCCTCGGCAGGAATATTTTGCTGAATGCAGGCCTTATGCTTAGTTTCAAAAAGTCCAAAGAATTTTAAAGGGTTTCCAACACGAGAAATTAAACTCGGAATTCCGCATCTTGAATCCGTTAGGGTCCCGTCAAGATTCGTTCCAGAAATATCCAAATACTGTAGGTGTGGTTGAAATAAGATAATCTTCTTAAGAAAGGTTTGTGGATCATAATACAGCATATTGTGATTTCGCCCTCCCACAGTCCATGAAATATCCAGGTGCCTATGTAGAAGTTATATGCAAACAACATTTCAAGCTTTTATGATATACGAGACTCATAAAACACGCTAAAGCTAATAATTAATTAATTAATTATAAAAAACTATCAATATTACGACGACGATATTATGAATATCCAGAATACCTAAGACACTTCATTTTTTGAACAGCTTCCAAGAAACAGTTGGGTAATTTAGTCCTGTACAAAATTAAAGTTTTGAGATTCACGGCATCCTTCAAAACGGTCATGTTCTGCACCCTAGAACAACCACTAAGGTCCAAATATGAAAGACATCCAATAATCGCAGGGTTCAAACAGCAATCAAAATTGAAGGTCCTGCTATAAACGACCTTTTGCCACGAAGACGGCTTCCAATGGTGAATGGTCAGGCTTATTAACTGTCTAGGACATGCAAATGTATTTGGAGGGGGACCATTTGACCCACCGAGGCTCAATTCCTTGAGATTAGATAGCTGAGCTATTTTTGAGTACGATTTTGACGACAATCGTGGACAGTTTTGAATATTTAGAAATTGCAGGTTGGAACCATACTCAAGAAGCAGTTTTGATAAGGTTGAATCCGTCATTTGTGGTGTACCACTCAGGTCCATCCCTCTCAGAGGTAACTTCACACGGTCCTGATAACAATATAGGAAGAAGTGCTTAATAATAACGAGTGTTATAAAATCCAGCGAAAGTCATGCTCATGCAGGGCAGAATAGTCCGCATTAAGTATTTCTTCCCGTAAAAAACATGCATAGTCCTTTACAAACTTGCAGCAATTTTTATTGGAAGTTTATTAATTTTAGTTTACTCATAACGAGATCAACTAACCTGGAAAACCTCTGTCATAACTGCATTCAACCTTTCTGAATTCTCATATCTGAGTTTTTCCTTCAGCCGTACAAACAACCGTTCCGCAATTGCATTAGGTAGACAAAGACTCCGGTCTCCCCCAACGCTGCAGCCTTCCCTAGATAAAGTTGACCACGGAGCTTCTACTATTACGGATGTTAGCGAATTAAGACAAAGCTCCTCAAGTCGATACATTATTCCTGTTTTAAATCGGTCAAACATATTTCAAGTTAGGCTGGAGTTTCAATCACAGTTGTATCTAAAATTTAGAAAATCAGCAGTACTTTTATTTATTTTACATACCTACTTATTTTAACTTAATTAAAAAGTGATTCATTCAGTTGTCTGATACTTCTGGTAGATTTTAAAGTTTAAACCAGGATTTATTGCATTTCATTTCATATAACCAAACCAGTACTAAAACTGTTGTAGAACGTTCTCTCACACGCCTTGTTTAGGGCAATGTTTCCATGAAGGTATAGCAAATGCAGGTAAAAATCTCCGATTTACGAGCAGTTAGCTTATACGCAGGATAGTCATCAATAAGCAATAACTGATACGATGTAAAACTTTATCACCTCACCAAATCATGTCACAAGTACTTTTGTTTATCAATTATAACGCTCTCTTCAATTAAACAAATTGTCCTTGTTCAAATGTTCACACTGGCTAAGACAAAAAGTTTTTCAGGAAGGTTCTTTTGCCATTTACTTTGGTTATACAATGTTCCAGATACAGAATTAGTGAGCTTTTTCACATATAACCTAACCTGGGTACTTAGCTATTGTTATAGGCGTTTATGAATAGGTTCCCTAGGGATTGAGCGATGCGTAGAGATTTTGTTAGATTTTTCGAGAAGACTTGATATTGCATATAGTCCAAAATGCACCGAAAACAAGCTTCCTGCATTCTTTTAAAGGCGTTTGAAATGGTTGAGATGTTGAGTTTGTTATTCTGAAACTGTGTACAGATTTACAAAGGTTGGGTTCTTTATGAAGACGAGGATACTTCACAATTGTTACAGATGACAGTTTCGTTGATTACATGAGCATCCAATCCAGCGTTACCAACTATAGCCATGTACAATTGCGTTTTGAAAACTTCGGATCTGAAAGGCTAGAAGTTCAATGCACAAACAATTCTGTGGAAAGTTAACGTAGATGCGTTAGCTTGCTGAATGATAAAAATGCCTCAATGCTTTGAATATTTTACACACTACAGAGTGCTTGTAATACAACTGAAATCCAACTTCATTTCAACCTTGACCTTGCCAAGCAAACGCTTTTTGACTCGGTGAACTTCGCAACTTTGTAAGCTCAGCAGCCAGCATACAATGTAGAATCCATTGAAAATAAAAAATATGCCATTCCGTAATTGTTTTTCTGACAGATTGGACAGGCAAAGACAATGAGACAGTATTGAACTGATTTATCAAAAATGTTTAATTGTAAGCGGCACTTCAGCAACGCCGGATTACGTTAGTGTTTGAATAACGAGATGAAATACATACTCCTGCAGAACATCATTTTTATTTGCTGGAACTTAAGAAGTTCATGAAAAGTAAAAGTAATTAGTCACCAATGCATTTGGGTTTCTCACACAATGGCATTTACGTTACGTTTTCTTCATGAACTTTGCTTTGAACATGTACAAGAAAGAAAGGGTGTGTTTAAGTTGGTTACAAATTTGGAATCATGAAATATCATGAACTTGAATTATGTTACTTCATATCGCTTTTTAAATTGTGTACATTGAGTCGGATTTCTGATACAACATACAATACAACATTTAACAACATCCTGTCTGTGCTAATACTGAATATCTGTTGTTGTCCTATACTCCTGTTCTGGATCTGGTGTTAAAGTACTTTTCATAAACGATAACGTGTTTCATTATCGCTCGAAAATGCCCATATCCCACAATACCAACCTCATCCTTTTATAAACCATGTAGTTGTTTTAAGCTTTGTTTCATGATCTACGAAAAATGAAGTCAGTACTCTAGATAAAATTATTATGTCATTCTTCACGAGACAGGTCGGATTACAGGCAGAGCCAACCCAAACCAAGTAGAATCAGATAAATAAAAATTTCCCAACAGAAGGATGGGACAATTCTGAAGTCCAATGGATGTAAAATATGCTCTATGTCATGAGTTGTGGTTATTGGGATTGGGATTTGGGATTCCTTTAAGAGAATATCCAATAAAAAAACGTTTGTCATAAAAGCTCGGTGGACTACTTTGATATACAAATATTTTGTAGGTTCATTCATTGCCATAAGGTTAATTTCTACAGTCCCCTGGCATTTGAGTTAATAATACCATGATTCAAAATCCAATACGAAGTAGAAGAAGTTTGATAAAATGAGAAAAATTAACGCATAAGGTTGTGTGTGTTCGGACTTTAGCACAATACAGATATAGTTTGGTTTGCATTGCATACATTTTATTTATTACTTCAGTAAATCTACTGTCACTGTAGGCTTACTGTCATAAAAGGTTCCAGTTTTTGGCTTCTCTAATCTCTAACTAGACAAAGTGCGACAGCCGTAAAATTATCAAGTATTGTAAATCATGAAGGGAAGTGCTCAAGCTCATGGGAAAATACATCCCATAATTCTCAAACCATTTCCTGGTTGTACGAAGATGACCTAGATAAAGTTTAAAATGTTGTGCAGTTATACTTTTCTGTTCGGTACTAAAGGCAATGATCGCTAGGAGGATAAATAGTAGACTTTTTAGCCTAACTCTGCTCTATTTGTCTTCTGCATGGAGATTTATTTTGTCGATCTTAAAACCTGCAAAGTATGCAAACGAAACTTGGCACAAACAACGTTCAACGATTGAACCGTCCTGTATCGTTCATTGGCCTTCCCAAAATAAATGAAAGCTTTTTTGTATTCAATTCAAGTCAAATTAAACATTGAATTTTCCCTATATTGTCCTTGCGTAGGCGTTATAACTTTCAGTTCCAAGTTTTAGTTAACTTTGTTGGATGAAACCTTCAGACGCAGTCGTCACAAGCTCGTCTGATATCCAACGATGTTTTGCACAATACTATTTTCCTCAAATGATAAATTCAATCAAAATACTCGTTTTCGACACTATAGTTAATTTCTTTTAATGATCAATAGCATTTTTATATGAGTCTATGTCTAACTAAGCGTTGATTGTAAATTGTAAATAATCAACGCTTAATCTAATCCGAATAAATAAAGATTTTAACTAATTTCTGTTTGTTCAATCTCAGTTTCAAATGCTTGGTACGTATGGTAGCTAAATTGGGCAACCTTACCAAAAGAAATATCAGAGAGTCGGATTCAAGAAGTTTGTCATTTTTTTGGCAACGTGAAATCCCTATTGATGCTGCATTATGAGACCAAATTACTGTCTACCTGTGCCATTTTATGGTTTCATAATCTAATGAACAGAAAATCGTCATTCTTCCACATGCAAGTTGTTTTATATTTACAAATCGGATTAGGCTCATTTTACCCAATAACAATCGGCCTCAATAAGCTTTCAAGAGTTTAATAATCTACCATACCACAGATAAACAATTAATTAAATTAATATCCCCCTAAGGACATTATAATTTCACTAACTCAGCATTCTCAGAGCCGATTACCCTTTGCTCCGGAAGACGCGATGCCAAAATTGCTATTCGCTCGCCAAACGCAACGCAATTCTCAATAATTCTATTTCTATCTATTCCACGACCAAGATTCCAACTGTATCTGATCAACCCGACCTTTCTACAGGCATAATATGTCAGTTTGGCCAACAGCATTAAATTAAATCGCCAACAATAAATTAAAGCAACGATCGGATGATCTCATCATCACATCCATGCATCTCACGCTTAGGCCCATAAACAACAAATCCTCCAACCACTACAACAACAAAGAGAGTGATACTTTGTCTATGACACAAGCCAAGCCAAAACCACATCAAAACAAGACTTAACGTTCCCTTTTTTACAAACCCCCTCATCATCAAAACCAAGGCCCATTCCACATTTAATAAAAAAAATTGAAAAACAAAGGATTTCATTTCATCTCCCAACTCAAGCTCTACTAAGGCAAAGCCCAGTAAGATATATCTACCGTATGTACTCGAATAGTGTCCTCCCCCGAATAGTACCCCCCTTAATTACCATAAAAAATCCGATAAGCCCCATTTATTCGTGTTAAATTTTGAGCCCCTAAAAATCCAAAAATTCAATTAGTGTCCCAAGGCCAAGATGCTATTCGAGTATATTTCATGTTTGCAATAATAATCCGATTTTTGCCATCATCAACGTGCAAAATCGCAAATAAAACCAACTTTTTGCATCATCAACATCCTCGCAGTTTCTCGAACTTTCTGCACACAAACATTAACTTACGTCAATCTAAATCAATACTAGCTAAAAAAATGACTCATCAAAAAACCAACGTAATCTCACTAAACAGTTCACAGTTCACAGTAGTTGTCGGAGTTATCAGAGCATATCAGTCGTGGTTTTCGTAGAAAAAAAAAAAACTCGTGCCTTTCATTTATAAATTTCAACGAAATCCGTATTTTTCCGAGGGGTTTCTAAGGGAATGTGAATAAAACAAAAAGTGGAGCGTAAATTGGTAGTTTTGTATTGTAAAAGTGGAAGTTAGTATTGAAAAGTGGGCAGTTCCACTTTGTCAGCCGATCGGGGGAGAAGTGATGAGCAGGAGCAGTCTTCCTTCTTCTCAACCTCAATTCAGTTCAGTTGAACGTTGGAACTTGAACTGAAAACACCTCTCGAGGAAAATCTCTCTCTCTCTCTCAAGAAAGAACAAAGAAAAGGAGGAAGGAAAAGGAACTGCCACCACTAACCAACCAAAAATTAAAACTTTGTGCTCAATTTCACCCCTTTTTTAACCACTTTTTATCAAATATCCATCAATTACGGTAAGTAAACTGGGCTTTTTCTACTTTTTTCAAGCGAGGAGTAAGTAAAAGGGAAAGGAGGGGGGCGTTGGCTTTGTTTTAGATTTTGGTGGATTTTTTACTATTTTTTTTTATTATATTTGGAAGAGTGCGAGTAATTCGGGGGGCTGGGGCGCTGAAAAGGGTGGTTTTATGCGTTTTTTTATAAATAATTATTGCGGAGGTTTTTTTTTAGCGGAAATATTTTCATTTCGCAACACAAGTTTTCTTGTGCTGTCATTTATAAAGGCTGATCAGATCAGATCACTGTAAAATTACGTATTCTTGCTAGTTTCGAGAGTTTTCTTGTAGAAAATAGAAAGATTTCTGTGTAAAATGGAAAATCATCATGGCGGAGTCATTTTCATTTCGTAACGTAGTAACAGCAGCATTGCGTTGGGAGTATGAAGTAGGGCTTGACTCAGAAAAAAACACACAAGTTAGGATTTGTATGTTGTGTTCGGTTGGGTTGAAAGTGAAGGCGGAGTTTGTTGCATATTTGGCCAATGTACGTGAGTATTCGCTTGGGTCAATAGGAAGCCATAATTGGCAATAGTGGATATATATACGAGGTAGGGACAATTTCGCCACGTAGCTTTCGTAGCTGATGTGAGGTAATCAAAACGGTAGTTGAGTTGACGTCAACGACTTAGCAAATTAAATTGAAGTATTGAAGCCTCTTGAAGAACCATTTACGTAGGAAACAGTACTTCCGTACTACGGTAAAGTTAGATAGGGACGGTAGTTAAATAAATGTAGAATAAATTCAAATCGAGCCCTTATAATTTATGTTATTATTCCAAGAAGTTGAGTACACGTTTGAGATTCCGTTTCATCTGTGAAATAAACTCTTGGAAAAGTAAAACCTCCAATCATAGACTTCACAGAAATTAAGATTTCCACTGAAGCAGAGCCTGTGAGAAACAAATTGTGATTGAAGAACTAAGCTCAAAGTTTCAAGTAGATTTACTATATATTGGAAAACTGGTACTAATTTGCATTTTTTTTTACAGATATCAATATGCAGATCTTTGTGAAAACACTAACGGGGAAAACCATCACCCTGGAAGTGGAGCCCTCGGACACAATCGAAAATGTCAAAGCAAAGATCCAAGATAAGGAAGGGATCCCCCCAGATCAGCAGCGATTGATCTTCGCCGGAAAGCAATTGGAGGTAAGCAACTATGCTAGTTTGCATGCTTTCGATTTACCTCATGTAATCCATGTTCCATTTAATTATATTTAATAATGTGGATTTTTTATATTTTTAGGACGGACGTACCCTGTCTGACTACAACATTCAAAAGGAATCAACCCTCCATTTGGTTCTTCGTCTTCGAGGGGGTATGCAGATCTTTGTAAAAACACTCACAGGGAAAACCATCACCCTGGAAGTGGAGCCCTCGGACACCATTGAGAATGTCAAAGCGAAGATTCAAGACAAGGAAGGGATCCCCCCAGATCAGCAGCGATTGATCTTCGCCGGAAAGCAATTGGAGGTAAGCAACTTCGCCAGTTTTCATGCTTTCAATCTACACTAACTCTTGTCTATTTTAGTTAAGTAACGTGGGTTTTTTTTTAATTGTAGGATGGACGTACCCTGTCTGACTACAATATTCAAAAGGAGTCCACCCTCCATTTGGTTCTTCGACTTCGAGGGGGTATGCAGATCTTCGTAAAAACACTCACGGGGAAAACCATCACCCTGGAAGTGGAGCCCTCGGACACCATCGAGAATGTCAAAGCGAAGATCCAAGACAAGGAAGGGAT
>JAQFZX010001127.1:0-35538 GCA_034682405.1 Hydroisotoma schaefferi | reverse complement strand
TTTTCCATAACCGACTTGTAGTGAGTGTTAAAACTGAGATAAGGGTCAAAGTGTAGCCCTAAATATTTGAAGCTAAACAAATTCAAATTCGTCCTTCTGGGGTTTCAATAATTTTGTTCTACGTGAATTGGATACAGTTGCTCCACTAAAAAATCAATCAGTAAAAGGACGGAATTCCAAGTGGTATAATCCTGAACTGTCTAGTCTAAAGAAAGTCAGAGATAAACTGAAACGAATTGCAAAAAAATCAAATCTCCAATTAGATTGGAAAATGTACAGAAAAGCTCGTAATAATTATAATGTTCGCTTAACTACAACAAAAAAAACATATTATAATACGAAATTTATTGAAAGTACCTCTAGTCAAACTTTATGGGATAGTGTAAACGAGTTAACTCAATATAGATCGAAAAAACCAGTCGTAATTAATAAATTAGAGAAACTAAATAACCTAGACCTAAGCAAAGACTGTACCAAAGAATACGTAACTAATATCGATGAAATTAATGATATTTTGGTAAATGAATTTATAGTTGTTCAAGACAACGTAGACTTTAATGAAAACATAGACAGTGTTATAGACGATTACGTCAAAAATTATGTCTACTCACCAGAAATTGTTACAAATATAGATAATGATGAATTCATTAGTGAAAACGATGTTAAGACAGCCATAACTCAATTAAAGAAAAAAGATAATCATAACAATATGTATGTTCCATTGACTGTGTTAAAGAATTGTAAACAAGTATTCTCTGTGCAACTAAGCAAAATGCTACCATGTATTCTACTAAATCTAGGCTACCTAAAGCTTTTAAGATAGCCACTGTTACACCCCTGTTTAAGGGTAAAGGTAGCAGATTACTAGGATGTAATTACAGACCAATAAGCGGTATTAATGTATTTAGTAAGATAAATGAAAAAATAATTGTAAACCGCATTCAAACTGTAGTTGACGAAAAGTTAAGTCCAAATCAACATGGTTTTAGAAAGGGAAAATCTTGTAATACTGCATTATGCAATTTTACTCAATATGTTTTGACTCGATCGATAAGCCTAAGCAAAAAGTGGGAGCAGTTTTCATTGATCTAAGAAAAGCTTTTGACTCCGTAAATAGATCACTTTTACTTAAGAAATTGATGGTAAACTTTAACTTGGAACCAGAATATATTAGTTACTTGAGAGATTACTTATCGGATCGAACGTTTTCAATAGCAGGAAGTAGAAAATACTATGCATCACCTACTGGTGTTCCTCAGGGTTCGGCTTTAGGGCCTCTATTATTTAGTTGTTTTATAGATGATATTTCAAAAGTGATCAAGATTCCTTACTTACTTTATGCTGATGATTTAGTAATCTATTGTGCTAGTGATAATGTTGACTTCATTATCGCAGAACTAACCAAAAATCTTAATTATATTAATGAGTCGTGTAAGGAAAACATTGTTAATATAAACTATACAAAAACAGAGTACATGATATTTCATAAAGTGAATGATCGATCTTTAGATACAGATAAAGTATATCAGATCATAGTTGATAATAATACAATTAATCGAGTGTACACTTTCAAGTACTTAGGATTACGCTTAGATCCTCAGCTTAACTTTAAAGCCCAATATAACCACGTTATAAGAGCTACCTCACAGAATATTAGCTTTCTCCGAGGAATTAAAAGGTTTATTACTAATAATATCTTAAAAACAATGTTAAGTGCATACGTAAGCTCCATCGCAGATTATTGCATTGAAATCTGGGCTATTCAAAGTAAAAATCAATTGCAGTTGATACAAGAAAAAATTGATCGATTTCTTGTCACATATTTTCTCCCGTCTTATGTAAAAAAGATAAAAAAATCGTACTCAAATATTGGAGATCAAATAAGCATTAATGAATTACGAGAAAATTGTAACTTACTGACTATTTCTGAGAGAAGGGATGTTAGTTTAGGTAAGTATATGTTCAAAAAAATAAGGCTAGACCCTACATTTGACAGGGTGATTAAAAATGTTACAGATAAAAGTATGTATCGTGTTTCGCAAATTTCTCACCATTCGAAAACTTTCGAAATTTCAATCTTGTTTAGAAGTATTAAACTGCGGAATACTTTACCAAAAAATTGGGTAATTGAGAAACTTAGTTTCGAAACATTTACTGAAAAAATTAAGCTTCACTTGCAATCAAAGAGATTGCAAGATTTTTTGTTTTACTAATTTAGTTTTAAGGTTAAGGAATGGAAGGGAGGTGTTCTAGTTAGTTTTATAGAATTGGCCTTAACTAGAACTATATATATAAATCTAAATTGTGTCACTGATTGAAAAACAACGTTTTGTAATTATCGGTAATGATGTATTATAATGTTGACATCAGCAAGACACGTTAATAAAGTTCAAGTTTCAAGTTTCAAGTTTGAAGTTTTCGCTTCTTCCATTGGATTTTACGTTTAATTTCAGTGTGAATTGATGTATCATACGCCCCTTAACATTCATTGACGTCAGATGTCCATTTACCTTGACCCCCCCTGAAGGTCAAGGTCGTTTGGCTTATCAACCGCTCGCTAGATATTTACATATTATTTAAAACCACGTATTGCACGTCAAAATCAGATTACGCGTTTTGGACACACGTCTTTCTTAGCTAAGGGGCCCTTTGACCGGTGTCCGGTCAGTTTGGCAAACACCAAAGTGGCAAATTTTCGAAGTTAAAAATCAAAACCAAAATAGTCAAGGTGGCAAAATGTTAATTTTGTAAAATCCAAAGTGGCAAAATGTAAAATGGCTCAATTAGCATATTATCATATTCCGTGTTCATTCACTACACAAGGACATTCATTGCTTTTAGTCGTGCTCGAACCTTCACTGATTCAAGATGGGTTCCTCCTACGTTGAATACTTTAGTAGTAAGGGTTAAGTATAGAGATACTACGTTTAAACAAAAGAGTTTGCATATTCACCATCAATTACGATTATTGTAGGACTGTAGCTGATATTGTCACCGGAAATGCTAAGGTACAAACCGAACAGCAACACGTAGAAAATACTCCTGTTAAGCATAATCTACCTCTTCAAAAAAAAACTACCGCAGGTATAATTACAAATTACAGGAACTGTGTCAAAGTTATAGTAAAGATTGTAAAACGGTTCCCAACTTTCACGATTGGATAAAACAAAGTAGCAGAAAGGATTCCAATAAATTGATCTTGTTTACGGTGAAGTAAATTGTTGTAAGATAATAAACTGACAAATGTTATTTTTGAACAATTTGCCACTCTGACTTTTCATAAATTTATTATTTGCCACTCTGTAAAAGGCCATTTTAAAAATTTGTCAACGTAACTTTTTTAATTTGCCATAAAAACAATTTGCCACACTGACCGTGAATCCCTTTGACCGCTTTTGGGGACCCTTTCAGTACCGCTGGACCCTTTTCGCTTCCTCCATTGGTGTCTACGTTTAATTTCAGTGTGATTTGATGTATCATACGCCCCTTAACGTTCATTGACGTCAGATGTCCCTTTTTCTTTGACCCCCCTAAAGGTCAAGGTCATTTGGCTTATCGACTAATCGCTAGATATTGACATCCCATTTAAAACGACGTATTGAATGTTGGAATCGGATTACGCGTTTAGGACACAGGTCTTTCTAAATTAGTGGGCCCTTTGACCCCTTTTAGGAGCTCTTTCAGTACTGCTGGACCCTTTTCACTTCTTCCATTCGATTTTACGCTTGATTTCAGTGTGCTTTGATGTATCATGCGTCCATAAAATTTCATTGACGTCAGAAGCCCCTTCCCCCTGACCGCCCTGAAGTTCAAGGTCATTTGGCTTATAGACTAATCGCTAGATATTGGTATTCCATTTAAAACGACGTATTGCATGTCAAAATCGGATTACGTGTTTTGGACACAGGTCTTTTTAAGTTATGGGACCCTTTGACCCCTTTTAGGGACCCTTTCAGTACTCCTGGACCCTTTTCGTTGCTTTCATCTGATTTTACGCTTGATTTCAGTGTGGTTTGATGTATCATGCGTCCATAAAATTTCATTGACGTCAGAAGCCCCTTCCCCCTAACCCCCCTGAAGTTCAAGGTCATTTGGCTTATCTACTAATCGCTAGATATTTAAAACGACGTATTGCACGTCGAAATCGGATGACGCGTTTAGGAATGCATAGCGGTTACACACACACACACATACACACACACACACACAAACACACAAACGAACATCCGGAAAATAAACTCGAACTGGGTTTTATGTATATGGATGTTCCAGCAGAGTTAACCTACGTTAGACATCCTCTTCAACAAAATATCAGAACAAAAGCCTGTTTATTCTTTCACAACTCCCATCCCTACAATGGCCTGGTTTTATCCATTCCATTCCAACAAATATAAGACAGAGTAATTAAAACTGTAGAAAAAGGGGTCAGTTTTAATACTTATTCAGGAATTCATATGGACCTAACTTTTACCTATCGGGTCGGTGTTATTTGTACTTAGTTCATTTCTAGGTATTTTATAGAATGATAATTCCATTATATTTCGAAAGAAGGATGTTTTATTTTTATATGATAATATAATATCTTGAGCTTATTGAAATACTTTAATTATTACATTTAGAGAGAACAACTTAACTCCTGCAGAATATCCTAATTACTCATGGCTTGTATTTAAGTAATATCATGAATTCTGAGTGGAGCTTTACAATAATAATAATATTTTACACAATAAGGAAGGATACTAACAGTACAATAAGGTACTTTAACGCACGTAATCTTAAACTGTTCGATGTGTGGAAATATAAGAAAGCTATATTTAAAAACTTGTAAAATACCAAGAAATGAAAAAGAAGTAGTGGATATGTTAAAGAACCCAAGTAAAATAGAAATAGGGGAAATCTTCAGATTTATGACGCAAGTTGCTAGAATAAGAAAAGCATGGTTGAATGATTAAAACTCTAGGAAACATAATCTCAAGAAAAACTCTAATTTTACAATGTAGGTTATTAGACTATGAACTAAAATTAATAATTTAAACTAAGATACTTAAAATAATAGCTGTAAATTATAAATAACCTGTGATTGTGAAGGCTGCGGCCACATCAATTTAGCAAAATGAATAAATACATACATACATACAATACGGTAAAAACTCAAGGGTTTCATGGGGAAGAACAGAAGATAAAGTACAAATAAATCATGGTTCTAAAATTGGGTGGTAAGAAGAGGTAATAAATTGAGCATTCGCTTTGAATTATTAATTAAAAAGTACAGGGCGGGCCGAAAGAGTGTCTCAACAAACACGCACATCATTTCCAACCACCCTGTATTTAATAAACGTATAAACATTATGGTTATTGTAAGTTAAGCTCGTAATAGTTTTTAATATATGACACTTTCCGAAACTGGTATTAATAATAAGGTGGGTATCGAAGAGACGTAAGAGAGCTGGTTGTTGGGCAAGGTCTGCTTGATGTGACCTTGGGAATGATACGCATTAACTCCATTCTAAAGTAATGTGGCTCCATTTCTCAGCTTTCTTTCACTCCTTCTGACTGATTACCACTTCCAATTAATAATCTCAATTATGAAAAGCTTGGAAAAGTGGGCTAGTAGGATTTTTTTATTGATTGATTGATTAAATGGGAGGGAGGAGGGTGGTGTAGCCTGTATACATTTTGGATCCTTTCTGCTTAGTCTGATATGATCAGGGTTTCGTAAATCACAATTCCATTTTCAAGTTTTACTCAAATGTTCCCTTTTTCTGATGACTTTTTTAGCTTTCCTTCGCCAGAGAAAAAGTGACTCTTCGGAAAGCTTGACTAAGGCCGAGGCTCTGTCTTCACTTTTGGCTCGGCTACGATTTACTTGAGTAAAGTATGAATAAAATTAAGTTGAGCACTTATTTTGAAACATCACGCCCACAAGGCTCCATTTTTAGGGTTTTAAAAGATGTTTTCCTGTTAAACCCCCTTCTCTCTTACAGTTTTAGAATAGTTTTTTGGGGGATATCATATCCTTCAGCACAACTCTTGCCTCTTTTATTTTATTGGGTTGCCGTTGTCCACAGTGGGTTGTCTTTTTGTGATGTTTAAGCTGTATTCTTAGGCCAAACCATTTCCGACAAATCTGACAACGATACTCTACTTTGACAATTTTGTAAAAATCAACAACCAAGCCCGTCCTGCTGTTTGTTTGACCGGTTCATTATTTTTCAGAGGCATAAGCTCCTTAATCTGTAATAAAATATGCAAAATTTAAGTTGAGTTAGATAAGGAGACTTTTAAATGAGCCAGCGCTTTAGCTTTTTAGCTTTACTACTCAAACTGCTAATCATCAAGCTCCATTCAAGAATTAATGTTAAGAATGTCCAAATTGAAAATGTAAATAGATTTAGATACCTAGGAATAGATTTAGATGAAAACTTGCGTTTTCAAGATCATTATGATCAAGTATGCTCTAAAATGACGTCTCGAATGTTTTTAGTTAACCGATACAAAAAATGTTTCAGTAAAAAATGGCTAACTATCTTTTCTACCTCTCTGATCAATAGCTTAGTAGATTATTGCTTACCTGTATGGAGCTCATCATTATGCCCTACTAAATATGCGAGAATAGATCGGATTATCTTTAAATTAGCTCGCACAGTACTGTTAGAAAAAAGCATGCCTAAACCTCAAATGTACTCTGCTTTTGAAAGACTAAATTGGTTAACAGTTCAAGAAAAAAACGAAATATTTTCTCTGAACTTTGTTTTTAAACATATAGTTAATGACTCCTCATTAACTAGATGCTTCCCAGAATTCAGTAAAAGACCAGAATCTAGCCGTTTGACACGATGCATGAATAATCTAGTGATGCCTAAGCTTACAACTGAGTTTGGACGAAAATCGTGTTGTTACAGGACCTGTGGAATAAATTACCTCATGAAATCCAAACGGAAACTAACTTTAGCCTATTTGACTACTAAATCAGACAAAACTTAATTAAAAAAAGAAACGATGAATTTATAAGATGAAAAACTAGATTATCCATAATTAGATAACCAGCTGTTTTATTTGTTATATTTTATAATAAGGACCTGATATTGGAAACAACGTGTTAAGCATGTTATATGTCATTGTCCTTACGAAAATAAACTGAATTGAAATTGAAATTGAAATTGAAATTCTTCGCCAAATTTTTCATTGTTATTTTATGCAAACGGATAGTGGATTAAATATGGAGGTTACTCTAATCCAAAATTTATTGAAAGTTCAACATATGAAACGGGCATCCGTAATTTGTTTGACATTGTGTAATCCTTAATAAACCATCCACCCAACTTTATCCGTCAGAGAAACGGGTTGTTTTATTAAACAATTATTTTAAACAAAGACATTGCCCTTTCTTGATATTTCGAAATGTAGACGTTTTTATTGTTTACCCAATAATTAATAAATAATATCTTTGGCTTTGTGCTGCAGGTCTCTCTATTTTAATTATTGCATTTTTAGAGAGATATACTAACTTTACTCCTGCAGAATATACTAAGGTGGTATATACGAATGGCTTGGTAGTAATATCAGGATGGAGTGTAAAATAATACTAATTTACATTAATAATCTTACCAAACTATTATACTTACACTTAATAAAGCAAAATAAAGCACACACTCAAGGATTTCAAAGGAAAAACAAGAGAAAGTAAAAATAAATTATGGTCCTTAAAATGGAAAGAGGTAATAATAAATTGAGCAGACGTCGTGTCCCATTAACAATAAAGTACAGGGTGGGTGGTCCAAAAATAATTTACATCATTTCCAACCACCCTGAGTCTCTAATAAAGATATAAAAATTATAATCATCCTAAGGTAAGCCCGTAGTTGACTCTTTCCATAAGTACGATTTAAAAGTTTTCATCCCGTTGGGCACAGAATGAAGACTTTATGAGGCATAAGAGTTGTTTCTTGGTGGAGGTCATCTGGATGTGACCTTTGGGGTGAGTAATATGCATTGAACCCATGCGAAAGTGCTTCCAATTCAGGATAAAGTCGGCTTTCTTCAGTCCTTGTGAGTGATCACCACCTGGAAGGTAAAATATTATCCTGTTGATTAAAAGTTTGGGAAAGTGGACCAGTAGGATTTTATCCCAATCTAGGACTATATATAGCTAGGACGAAAGTTCAAACCTTGTTTGGCTCTGTGGGTGACCTGACCCCGATGGGTCAAGGTAAAGACCCACGGGGTCATAAAACCCCATCGGATAAATAAAAGTCTGAAATATTGAGCCAAAGTGCCCTAGAATGGGTTCTGCTAGCTAAAATCCGAGGGTTTTTTTTAACTGATTATTAATTGATTGTATAACTGGGAGGGAGGAGGGGAGAATTGTATTAGAATGTGTAACGTATTCTAAATTTTCGGTCCTTGCTTTCTTAGTCTGATTCTGGGTTTCGTAAAAGTTTTTAGTGTAAGATTCTATCACAGCGGGATTCATGGGATTTATGGGATGATTTACTGTGATAATGTGATTTGAGGAAAGGTTGTAGCCTCCAGTACACGCTACTTCCAGTGTACTTCAAAAAGGTTTAAGTCACAGTAGACCACTTAAGATCCCAAAATAAGACATAGGACGCCGCTTAAGATCCCATTAAACCCCAAAAATATGGTGAATAAATCCAGGTAAGATCATTTAGATCATCACGTGTAAAAGTCTGTTTGGAAGATGAGGTTGAGCATGTTCTTCCTGCTAAGAATAAGGTATGAAATAAGGGTTACCTTTGTGGTAGCCATGTTATGAATCCCCCGCATGTAGTCTTCAAGGAACAGAGGACTTTTCCAATGGTAGCTGACAAGGGGACATAATTTAGCCCAAATGGAGAACCCCGGGGGGCAGTCGGAGGGTGAGGCGTAGAGTTCCCTGTCAAACGGATATCCCATTGGCCTTCGGTCCGGGTACTTTTTATTCGGGATTCCGCAATAAATTGGAGCAGACTCACAACCTCCGAACGGATTCTTGTTTGGCTCTTCCACAATGTCTTCATCCCCGTTGGTGACCATGACAAAGAGGTCAAAGGGGGTCCCTTCGTGAGTACCTTTGGGTAGGAGGAGGTGGTGGGGCCAGCCACAGCCACACGAGGGAGGGGAAGGACTAGCCTCAAGCTCACTTTGTAATTGACGAAGACTCTTGGTCCAGGGGATCGTCAGGGTGGAGTCTACGGACCTTCGTTTTATAACAGTTCGGCCCACACCCACTAAAATAATTAAACCTCCATTATTATATTCATCAAGGGGGAAAGGGGTCACTTATGCCGGGCCTTACATTTGACCTTGAACAGGTCAAGATGGACAAAGAGATGTCGCTGCTCCTTCATACTAAAGCGTCGGCCCTTCAGGTCATATCTAGGTGCCAGGAATATTCTGACTGTTGCTGTGTTTGACTTGCTAATGGCACAAGGTTTACGATCCTGTTTAATCATCAGTCATGTTAGTAATACCCTTCAAAATACGTCAACATCGGGAAGTCCTGCGGCAGGAAGTCTAATGGGACTTTGTGTCACAGGACGTCCTGCCTTGTACCCCTTCAATAAGTAAAATATTCCTTACCACGACGATTTCATATTCGAACTCTTTGTGATCAAGATGAGTGGCACATACTTTGAGGGATTCGTGGTGATCATGTTCCTCAAAGTATGTTTTATTTCTGTCAAAAGCCAAACCCAAGGAGAGGTCCACCTTCCGTTCATTCCAGAATGTCTTTAGTTCATTATGTTGACCCTTTTTATTCCCAAGGATTCCCACTTCAGCCACGTAAACTCCATCCCACAACAGCGGAAAGTCACCCTAATCACAAATACCCATTTCAGTTACTATTTTAATACGATTTCAGCTCTGATTATCACAGCAGGGATTTATTCATGTGATTTGTGATCTAATGGGATTTCAGTAAACCCCAAAAATCAATAATCACACTGTAATCCCTTAAATCCCAGTGTAATGGGATTGTACACTAACCCCAACAGGTTGATAAGGTTTCAGCGTTCGTTTGTATCTCTCAAAGATCCCATTTACGTGGAAATGCCAGCGATAGAATATTGGGTCTCTCATCGCCGTAGCTGGATCTCCCATCGGCCCTGGTGGTGACTATTACAGGGAACCACGTGTTTAGTGACCTTTAGGGTCATTAGTGTGACCTATAGCTTAAGAGTACTACCATAAGGTGATAGTTGGGGTCGACGGAGAATGCCAGGATCTGATGTCCATTATTGTGATATCCCTCTCGGTCATAGTATCGGGGATTGATGGACAAGTCCACAGCTTCAACCGTGTTTCCTAGAATGTCAATCCCTTCATATTTCGGGATCTTTACTTTCCCTCGTGGCTACTCCAAATAAAAACAGTATCAGTTATGTAGAAATACTTTCCATATTAGTGTAGACGAAGACTAAAGACCAAACATACGGAGACAAAGTATCCAGAGTCGATAGCTTTAAACAGTCGTTGTTCAATCTCCAGCCAGTCTTGGATGATTATTGTTTGTCTTGGGTCGGGATTCTCATTGTGCAGAATATCCTACACAATATTACACAAATTAACATCCTATTCTCCGGATATAATTCCCCAGGGTAATTAGTGTTTAGTAGGGAATATTGAAAAAAGCTTAACATGAGTAGGGGGAATTATTAAATGGGAAGGGAAATTATTTTCGAAACTAGAGTAATAAAGGAAAGTAATGTTAATGACTAACGGAAGCAGGGATATGAGGAGGTCGATCCGTCCACTTCTTGGCCGAGTTGTGGTCATTGAGATGAGCAACGTAACCCTCGGGGATCGTACTACCCGGGGTTATTCTAAGCGGCTCTGTAAACTCAAGTCCGTTGCAAAGGCGCTCGATGTTGTATCTATGAAAGGTCAGAGGTTAGGTAAGGTTAGGTCAGGGTGACCCTGCAGGGGTGCAGGTTTGTTCGTAGGTAGGATCATTTTAACAAAAAGCTAAGTAAGGTTACCTGGTGATCATGCTTTTGTGGGCAAAGTAAAAGAGCTCTCCTCGCCTGTCCCTTTTGACCCTGTTCATCATTGGATAGGTCAAATGCCAATACCTAGAACAAACAATCATGCATCTCAACTTCCAAGCTATAGTAGATTGCTAATTCGTTGAGATAATTAATTAAGGACTCACCAATGATGGGAGTTTACCATAAGGTCCTCTCTAAAATACCACAACAAGTTCTCAACTCCATTCTCCTTCCCTATCGATCCGTTCACTTTAAAACATTTCTGGAAAAAAAACCACAAAAATAAGTACCCCCCGGACCCCTTATGGTTAACTAGAGGAGTTACCCAGCTCCACAAATATTGCAATATATCCTTATCCCCAGTTCCCTCGTTCACCTTCCCTCCTTCCCCATCTCACTCCCAAACTTTCCCTAGTTCTCCCAACCCAAGTCCCAACCTTTCCCAGTTCTCCAGACCCAAGTCCCAACCTTTCCCAGTTCTCCAGACCCAAGTCCCAACCTTCCCCAGTTCCCCCATTCCCCAGTCCCAACTATCCCCACTTCCAACGTACCTTTTCCTTCTTCCCCTTCTTGCCCTTTTTCTTTCCCTTCTTCTTGTCCCCTTTGCCCTTGCCAGTATATCCCCCCCCATCATCATAAAGAGCATAGTCGTCTCCCTCGTCCCCTCGAAGAAAGTCTTGTCGCTTGACCCTGATAAGAGACCGGTAGTCATGATCCTGGAATGCCATTTCAGGTATGAAAGTGTCAGGCATGGCGTCCAAGGGTCCGGGTACGTGCATCCCAGCCATATCTTCCCGTTCCATAGAGGCCTTTAGAAGGGCCTCGTACCAAACCTTGGGATTCATATCGGTATGGTGGCGGAAGGCCTTGGCCATGGACATCATCTCCCCCACACTCCCTTGCTCTACAACCCAAAAGTACCATTAACCCCTTGACCTTTGTCAAATGTAAGAGAGATTGACCTACGCATAAACATGTTCTTGACCATCTCGACCGCCTGGATGTGGTTCCCATTCATCCCGTAGAAGAAGGCATTTTTGGAGCACATGGTCGAGACTTGGGAGAGGTCGGGTAGACCCCCGGGGTAACTCTCTTCACTAGAATCCTCTATAACTTCAAACATCTCTAGCATACCTTTCTGCAGGGAGCTGTCCTCCGCTAGAAACATTTAAATTGACCTTTAGTCCAGGTCAAAGGTCGTACATTACCTAAGGTTTAATAATAATGAGAGAGTAACAGACGTGGGACGAAGATGGGATGGTCGCCAGTGACAAAAATGTGGTTGACCAACTCCGGATCAACTCCCGGACTCCCTTCACATTTACTACATCCGAGGAACAAATAAAATAATAGGAAATCTAGCCCTTAACCTTTCCCCATTTCAATTCCTTTATTTAACTCCCCTCAGGGGGGGGGGAATTAAAATAGGAAATAGAGTATCATTAATGTTTATGGTGGGATTTACCTAAAGGAGCCACCGTAAAGAAAGCTGCTCTGAGCGAGAATTGCAATCAACCTGCAATTAATTAATAGTTTCACTTTCCCTATTCATTATTCATATTCAATCATTCATCAATAATTCATAAGCGTGATAGTTATACTAGGGATCCAGTTTATTTAACGACCTTCAACCAAAGTCTAGACATTTATCTCGGATCAATAATAATTCTGTCAACACTTTGACAATTCTTAGCCAAATATTGAGCCTATTTTGATATAAATTGAGACAAAAATTGAAGAGTAGAGGTAGAGATATTAAGGGTACTTACAGATACCAAATGGCCACAACGACCACGATAACCTTGACCTTGTCTCCACCAACTGTAAAGTCCCCGTGGATGTTAGAGTCCTCCAACTACATAAAAAAACATGAGTAAATAGAATTATACATTAGTAGTTCCCCCCTAGGATAATTCCCTCTCTACCTACATAAAGCTCTTGGTCATTTTTAACCCCCCAGGGGTATTAATTCGGGAACTAGGGTACTCCGTTGTATGCATAACTATAGGTGACTGAATTCGTTAGAGGGTCAGAAGAAAGGGCTCTGTTGACGACGTTTTGGTAGAATGAGTAAAACTGTAAATAAGATCTAATGCCTAATGAAAGTAAAGTGTAGTGGGGTTGTAATTTTTGGGAACTGGTTTTTAAAATTAACATGTGGATTAACGGTAAACCATTTTTTATTTATTTATTTACCAACTACACTGCCTTATTCCAACACTACCAATTAATTTGGGTTTAAAATCAAGAAAATGGATATGTGAGATTCAACCTTTAAACGAATCCATCCACCCGACAATTACTACTAGCTGTTAAGGACTTATGAGATAATCCCACACGATTGACACGATGCTTGCAACTAAAGTGTAACCCTGTCAAGATTATGTCATGCTTATAGTTTTATAGAATCCTACCGGATAACATGCTTATCCTGGATAACTATCCTGTTCTAACAACCAGTAAATTAAGATAAGAACAAAGGACGTACGAATTGGAAGGGTTGTAAAAAGTCGCTCTGGAGCGTAGATCGTTCAGCCTTTACCACATGGTTGTAAGCATCACTCATAATATAATTATTGACATGCTTGTTGGCCTGGGTGATGACCCCGTCATAAAGGGTGTCCTGGGTCAAAAGGTTATCATACAGCGAGTCCCTCTGACCACTTGTCTTGTTCCTATCCCAAGTAGAGACTCCTTCACCCCCTCCAAGGTCCTCTCCAGCCCCGGTTTGCAGGTTGACCTCGATAGTGGTTCCGTCCGTGTCTCGGTTAATCTGGACGGTGGGGAAGGACCAGTCTGAAGTCCCCCCACTTGACCCCGTTGACCCACTACCTACCGGACTACTCTCTTGAGCTATTTGGTCAAAGTAGTCGGCTTGCCGTTTAGCAACCACGGATCCACTGGCAGATTCATCCCCGGAGGAGGCGGAGGAGTCGTCTCCCCCTGTGGAATAAGTGAAGGCCCCTTCCCGACCCCTGCATCCCCGGGGGGAGGAGTCCCTACATTCCTCCGCCAAACTACACAAAACCCCTGCAAGGAGTAGGAACAACGTTCTACTCATTTTACTATTCTGCTCAATTTAACCAATCTCTCACTTTTTGTTGAGGAAACCTTCTAAGGAAGAAGGTAATTAATTAATCCTCCGTCTCTTCCTTATTCCTTAAGATAATTTAAATCTAAATCACAAGGGCAAAACTAAAACTACCATCCTAGTTGGTCATAAACTTTAATTGTTGTCCGTCTCGACTTATCCAACCCAATTAATCTGACATGTCCATCCCTTATCCTTTGTCGGCCAGTTCAGTCACAACTAGTTGTTAATCTAATATGTATTTAATCACAAAAAGAGCGTATAATCCTTCGTGTGACGGACGGACGTCATGGGAGTTGGTGAACGGTGATAAGAGCTGAATCCGTCATTCATTCCTCCGTTATTTATTATCTAACGAGGCAGTCTGAGACTTGGATACATTTATCCCAACAATCCTCTCCTATCCAACCTACGAACAATGAGGTCTGCCAACTAACTAAAACTGCAATAGCAAAATAATCAAAGTTTAAGCAACCGTTGAGTCACACGCACAACTACAAAGCTGCTACCAAAAAAAACGCCTTAGCACCCTCAACTTTTACAATGCTGAAAGGCTAGAGAAGATCATCTTCTCACTACAAAACTCAGACAAAATTGGTCAAAGACATGAAATGTAGCTTGGCACACACAGGGAATGGTTGGTTTGAGGTAGAAGGGGATTTAGCAAAGGTAGGATATCTTTTGCAAATCAATTAACAGTTAATCTACTACCTCTACTACTACTACTTCTACTACTACTACTACTACCATTACTACTACTACTACTTCTACTACTACTACTTCTACTACTACTACTACTACTATTACCTTAAGTTAACAAACAGGTAAGAGATAAGGGGTTCTATGTAGGCAGATGTCTGTCTGTCTATCTCTGTGAAGGTGTTTAAAGTCGAGCAAAGTAGACAAAAGATGAGTTTAAGAATTAAGAACCCCTTTAAAGTTTTAACAGAATCCAGATCATCTCTCTCTCTCTTTTAATTAAACTCATTTCTCTTATCACTTTTACTACTTTTGGTTTAATTGTGAAGCGGTCGACCAGAGTAAGGTAATGTTGGGCTTGTTGTCGGACCCGTTTATTTTACAGAGTCTGTGTCCAAATCCACACGTGGATAACAACTTGTCCTTCTTGTCATCTTATCTCTAATGAAATTGGGTGTAGTGTATTGTCGTGAGTCTCAAATGACATTAGATTATTCAGACTGTATACATAGTTGTTTGTTGTAGATGGGAGTACCGGGGGCCGGTACCTTTATTTTATCATGTAATAAATCGGCTATAAAAACTGCGTGTTTTTTTCTGCAATTTCAACCGGTAAAGGTGCATGTAACCTGCCGAGATATTCTACTTATTGACTCACATGCCGCGGTTCCTACTATTCATTCTGATAGATAACGTGCAATTGAGGATATTATACGTTTCTTTTATTAATGTCTTTATTATTTTGACCCTTTTGAGGAGGGATGGATGGAATTATTAAAATTAGAGTTTTTTAAATAAATAATAACAAGTATTTCATAGGTTAGAACTTCCCAGTAAAACATGTAGAAACTGAGTAACTAATTTTTGATTATTTATTATAATTTGTTGTAGTTTAATAAATGGAAGTGTCTCTACCTGACCAATTTCCACAATTAAAGCAAGTTTCCCTTCCTATTCTGCACCTCCTTTTCTAATGGGATTTCATTCTAATGGGTTTCTGAGGTTCCTATTAACAAATTAGCTACTACTATTCGTGATAAAAAACCGTTCCAACTTTTACCTTTTAGTAGTTGGTTTGGCTTAGAAAGTGAAGGGTCGGACGTTAGTTATAGTTACTCTGATTTATTCATGTTTTGGACAGTCCATTCGGACAAGAAAGAAGGAGCTAGATTTCCTGCACATTTTTAGATACAAGTCTTGGACAATTAAAAAGTAGAGTTAGGCAGTAAAAAGTGATTTTTTAAAGGGATTACAAATCCTTCGTACTCGATTAAAAATTGTAAATGTTGATAAATAAGGTTTATTAATCTGCATTTAAAGATAGAAAAGGTTATAGTCTATAAACCCCCGTCGTATGTATATACTTCCCATGCCATTTACTCTTCTTTTTGTACTGTAAAAAATGTAGGATTTTAGCATAGAAAAAATTATAATAAATCTTGTATTTGTAAAAAAAAAGAGTAATTTATGGATTTGGAGGGTGGAGGTCCTCCCAAGTTTTTTGTAGATGAACGCTTTGATGAACTAAAAGCAGAATAATGAGATCAAGTTCAACTCTCATTTCATACTCCCTAATAATCTACTCATCTCCTGCAGAAGAAGAAGAAGAATCCTCTGATAATATTTATATCTTGACTTGCAACTCTGTTAACTTTTTATAAAACCCCTGAGACAGATCCTTGCTCTTTTAGAAGGGGTTTTTATATCCAACAATTACGGTTTCATTCATACATTTTGCTGTTATAACTCTTGTTTTTTGTGTGTGTGTAATTGGCAGATGAGGGGATTAGTAATTAGAGAAGGGTTTGAAGTGTAACGCATGTTATTATTATTATTACAATATAATATGTTGGTAACTGACAGGATGAAGAGTGGATCTCAACCTACACCTAGTCGGCCTTCACCTTATTACTTTTACGCCTCATAGGAATGGAACTACCTAGCTTACTGTTTGAGACTTTTTGGTACTTGCCATACCAAATGGTCATAAACAAGAGTATTAAAGTGAAAACTTTCATTCCGTGTTGGTTTTGTTGGGTGGAAAATGGCTAAAGTAGATAAGGTAGAGAGAGATAAGGTTTATAATGTGAGCTCGTTTTGTTCAATGAACAAGAATTATATTTATTTTTATTGGGTTGATTGCCAACTTAATCCAGTTTAGTAAAGCAGTGTAAATTGTTGTTGAGTCAGTCTGTGAGTGTATTGCCGTTTATAAATGAATGATTTATAATAATTAAAGGTAATGTGTGTCAATTGGGCTGCTTGAAGTCTATCTATATCTATATCTTTTACGTTTGGATTATCTCAAGCAAAGGGGACCTTCCTTCTTTTTTGCATTAAAACTGGTTAAATTACTTTAACTTATTTGGAGATTCCACATATTTTTGCATACGACGGGTTTTTTGTACAGGGTGCTTTTTGCATACAGCGTTTCCACGTACGGAGCGATAGGGCGTGTTTGGCATACAACGCGTTTTGCATTTGGACTTGCTTTGCATAAGACGCATTCTAAATCTCTGATGTCTTGGACGCGTTTTGTGTGACGTGTTTTGCATATACGACGTGTTCTGAAAGTCTTACGACAAAATTGTATATAAATAACGTGGAGAATACCTAATTCCGATTGAGATAACATATTAGAAGGTGTAAATAGGATTCAACTGGACAGCGGACAGTTCGGTTGGTCGGGTTACAACCTAAACCTCCAATAATATTTAGTTTATATAGTCTTGTCCCATTTTCTGTTGTATTTGTTGTAAATGTGATTCTTATTATTATTGGATCTAGATCAAGTTTTCTCAATCCATGACTAATCTGCATATGTGTAGCAGAGCGAGAAAGTTTAATAAAGTTGGTTAAAACAGACAGATTTGGATTGAGTTTAGGTTGATCAAGTCATGCGGAGGATAAATTGATCAATATTCTCCCCTTTATACACGACACAAAGGACCTGTTCTCTAGATCAATTATTATATTGGATTCAGTTTAAACAAAAATCCATCTCTAATCAAGTTAAGATAATCCTGCACCCAAACTTTAATCCATTCCTCCTCTACAGTTTACTGTACATTTTAATTTAATCTAGCCAGTAAAAGAATGCAGGATTAGTGAAATGGCCAAAGGTTCTTTCTGTCACAATTCCACCACTTTTTTGTACAAAGTATTGACCAAGCATATGCTAATACTAATGTCTAACAATCCCATTATATTTCACGCCTTTATAAACCCGATCCCAAGAAGTTGAACAGGAATTAAATAAAAGGTACAAACCAACTGCTAAATACCTTGGAGGCTACTTCTACAAAGGACAGTTAGTCTCAATTAAACATGAGAAATAGTTGTAGTATTCTGAATCAGCATTAGCCCAACGGTCAAACTAAAACTACACTTACTTGACTCCCAACAACTACCGGTCATCAGCTAATCAAGCTAGAACTTTGTGTATTTCCAAATGAATTAAATCCACGAGATGAGGAATTCTTAATCTGGGTCGGACAACCACCATCCCTCGTACTCTTTTATTCTGTAGGAATAACATTATAATAAATGGGACAGCAGCACTTTAATACATAATTGTTTCCTTACAATCACAATTAAAAAAACTCGGCACGCTATAACATTTACTTTAAGGGAATATGTGCCTCATGGTCAGTGCAATTGGATTTAGTATAGCATAGGTAAAAACTAAAAGGTAGACGGCAACTGTTGCACAGATCGTCGTTGGTGGATGGGGATATTTGGTTGGATTCTTGGGTAAAAACCAGTAAGATTCTCAAGATATAATGCCAAGGAGTAGTAGATAGATGGGTGGGATTGGATTGGCGTGTAAATTGAGCGTCTCTCAACCGCTAATTAGATCATTTATTTTAGGTGGAAAGATGATCTATAGTTTGTTTGAGGATTGGATGGATGGAATAAAAAGTAGAGATAAAGAAGTACAAGTGAGGTTGGCTGATGAGAAACATAAATAGGAAGACTTGACCTGAAGGGATCCACCTGTCAACTTTATCCTAAAAACACCCGTTTTATCTCACAGATCCGCCAATCTTTTTTTTCCTTACATAAAACCCGTAATTATAGAGTCAGACGAGGCTAGAGCTTGTACATGTGTAATCTTACCCATCATCCCTACTTTTTAGCGGATGTCAACATCCTGTAACTTCCCCGCATGCAATCCTCCTCCTACTCACAGCTCACCTTTGGTAAAATGTATTTTTTTACAGCGGGTGGGTACAGTAGATAGAGTTCAACTGTATCCACCATCACCTTGTTGACCTTGTCCCTTAGTGGGTCAGAGTGAGATGTCATCTAAAGAGATAAGATGCAGATGGATGCGGATGACCTTTATATTGAATGATTGAATTCTGTAAAATAAAGCAGTTCAACTCGTGTTTAAAATGCAAAACATGTGCTTTTATTTGGCATTTCCACTCAACCCAACGAGTTTCTTCTTCAAGTAAAGTAACATTATATTAATTACTTATTCAGTTCACTCATCCACGGACCAACTAACAACTAACTGCAACTACCTTACTAACTACATTCTGAAGAATTATGAGATGACTTGGATTCTCAAAATGCGTTTACTAAATAATTACAAGGGAAAGTGAACAGGATCTGTGAGTTGTTCACTTTTTAATGATGATCTAGCAGACAACAAGTAGCAGATGGAGTGGTTAACTAGACATAATCATAACTCTCCCAATCCCAACTCTAGCCTAACTAGGTTTTTATAGGATGAGCCCATTTTTACACGCACGCACGGATGGGTGTGGTTATTCTACGGGATTAGCTCAATATATTGGAAGAGGAGGGACTAGAATCCAGGAACCATGTGGTCATCTCCCCCTTCCCCTTTACATTTATGCTTCCGCGACAGGTCAGCCCGTAACCTTTGACCTTAAGGACTTCTGCCAACTCCTCCGTTACTTGGATGTGGTCCAGCAGTCCACAAGAATCCATTCTGAAGAAATTATCAAGAATTAAGGACAAGAGTTTATAGGTTTTTAAGGGGGGTTGTTTTTTATAAGACTGACCGACTAGCAACGTTTACAGCATTTCCCCAAATGTCATATTGTGGTTTCCTGGCCCCAATGACTCCGGCAACTACTGGACCAACGTTCATCCCGATTCGAATTTTAAAATTGTTAAATGAATGACGATTTATTTGTTCCAGTTGGGATTTCATACGAAGGGAGAAATTGGCCATTGAGGTGATGTGTCGATGGTTATCCATGTCCCTTGTTGACCGTGTTAGACCTACAAAAAGGACCATATCCTTTACTTAACTTTGATAGGCATTTGTTTCAAAGGTTACAGGTTACAGGTAGGAAGGTTACAGGTTAGAAGGTAGGAAGGTTACAGGTTACAGGTAGGAAGGTTACAGGTTAGAAGGTAGGAAGGTTGGTTGGTAGCTGTTGTGGAAGAAGATGATGGGCCAAGTAGAGCAGCACAAGTTTGCACTTTTACAAGAAATGGAAAGGGAAACTTGATCCTGTTTTTTCTTTAATCTCCCAATATCACTCTTTCTCTACACACAATCTCTCTAATTAAATCAACTCGTGGCTTTTATTCCTCTCACCTTAATTAATCTGGTTAGAGAGACTAAACCCCAAATACATTTATCAATTTATAAAAACCAATCACAATCTAATCATTTCTTGAAAGGATTTAACCAAAAATAAAAATACCTGACGTTTTTCATACATCTTGATCTTATGATTGGGACAAACTCTTAGGTGGTCTACTACATTTCTCTTAAATCAAACTCTCTCCTAAGATCCCCTTGGGGGGTTTATGGGTCAATTGGGGTAGAATATTACTCGTGTTTGGGATTAAACTGGGGTTTAAGGGTTTTACTACTACTCATGTAACATAAAATTAAACCCCGAGTAATAAACCCGGGTGTTGGGGTTTAACCCCGAGGTATTTCATTCCCTGTCTCCACAACCAATTCAAACTTTATACTGAAGTTCCAACTACCCTAAACCCCCTGGTATATGCCGCAGCAGCATATTTAACATACCCCGTTTAACATGCAAAGGGTAGCTAGGTTGTGGTTTAAATAAACGAGAGCGGCATATAGCAGAGGTTTTACAGTCTTCTTTTTATCCCGAGCAAGAAAGTCAAACAAGATGTGTAGTACATCACGTACACCTTGTTCACAAAACACTCTTAGAGCCAACACACCTCTAATTCTGCTAGCAACCAGCAAGGAAAAGCTAAACCTTAGTTGTATTTTTAGAGTGATTTGATTGATTTTTGGTATCCCATTTGAGAGTTATTACACTCATATGATAGAGTAGATAAAGTAGATGGAGAGTAGTCTTACCAGAAGCGGCCATGTAAGTCGCTCCCGTCGTCTTGATCTTTTCAATCCATCTAAACTCTTCCTCGCCCAAAATCTCATCAAAATCTGCAATGATTTCGTTAAGAAGTCTCAAACACTCCACCCCTTCATTGTTGGCCTCCAACTCCACATAAAACTCCCAAAAGTTTGGAATGGAAGCGAACATGACACAGACAGAGTCACACTGCTCCGCGTACAACTCCTACTTAAGCCCAAACAACCAATTAATTTAACTAATTAGAGGTATAAACATCTAATAGTTAGAGGATTATTATTACTGTACGTACATCATATAGTTTTTCTGAAGCTAGGAAATGGTCACAAACATGGGATGGAAGGATGTTGGCCAGGAGTTTCCGATTATATGCCTGCAAACTCTCCATCTCTTCCTTCTCCTCTAATAATTATAATTATTAAACATAAAACATGTAAACAACTCTCTACTTTACTCATTATTAATTGGATATTCAATCTTCCAGAGTAGTTTCATACCTCAGTTACGATTTAGAATAATTATAAACTAGCAAAACCATCAAACTCTGGCTGTACTTTATTTTATAGGGAAAGAGACTTAAGGATGCTGGGAAATGGCCCATTTGTTCCTTAACTTTTACATCCAGAAAGTATTAGAGTATTAGAAAAATAAGATGAGGTTGGGAAGAAGATTACATAAGATCCTATCAACCTTCCCCTTCTGAATACTAAAAATACTTGGAAACTTTTATTTCGCAGTTTTAGACAGGGAAATCTCAAACTTATACCCTTCATCCTCCTCGCCCTCATTAACTATCCCGCATGTATATCCTTTACGTGCTAAACGGGGTGTCTCTCCCATGTTAAACATCCTTCTAAACAACTTTTTGTGCATGTTTCTATAAGCCGCGGCGTATGGGCGAGGATTTAGGGTACTTAAATATTAATAAAATTGTGATTGAAATCCCAGAGTTTCCTTGAAGTTAAACTGGACTGGTATTTGTTATTTGTTTAGTAATTTAATAACTAATCCGTTCTTTCCATACATTATCCGATATTTACTTAATATTCTACTAGAGTAACCCAGAGTTGGGCCACTCTTAGGTCAGAAGGGATACGTTAAATTATAAATAAATTAGTCAGAGTTTAAATAAATCATGTTTCTAAATCATCAACTTCCTCTTTACGGAGTATCCATAAAAATGGTACTAGCTCTCTGCTGCCAATTCTACTGGGTCAACTAATGAACTAATTAAAATAAACCAATCTTTTCAAGTTCTGGGATTGAAATTAGAATATCTATGAGCTCCACTATCACAACCAAACAACATGTGTAGCAATGTGATTCAATATTAGATATCAAAATACTAATTTGGTTTGGTCTATACCAATAAGAATATAGGGATTAAATTAATAATATCTCAA
This sequence comes from Hydroisotoma schaefferi, assembly GCA_034682405.1. Classification (NCBI taxonomy): domain Eukaryota; kingdom Metazoa; phylum Arthropoda; class Collembola; order Entomobryomorpha; family Isotomidae; genus Hydroisotoma; species Hydroisotoma schaefferi. The sequence continues at coordinate 13,010 of JAQFZX010001127.1, read as the reverse complement.
AGGAATGTTCCGTCGGCTAATTAGATGAGATTGAGCTACAGAAATTTCTACAACTATTCATTAACTCTGATTGGGGATTTTTCTAAGAATTTTCTAACTAAGCAGCCACAGGGTTTCACATTTCGGGATTATCCGTGGAGCCCTTTGTGGGATTTGTGATTTAGTGTGATTTGTGGGATTATCCCTGTAGCCCAATGTGGGATTTGTGATTTAGTGTGATTTTATCCCTTTAGAGATGTGCCCTATGTTGTAACGTTGATCAGAAAAAATCCCATAAATCCCATGTGATTTGTATTTTACCTGTGGCTTGGAGTTTCCAAAGGAAGTCAAGTCGGGCGGTGCTTTCCGTCTGTCGCGCGTGGATCATTAGGGCAAAAAATATGATGATGAGGGACAAGGGGAGTCTGTATTTACCTTCCAGACCTTCAGTACTGCACCAATTAATTAATTACCATTAATTAATTATATTATTGGAGTAATATTTGTTTAATAAGGGCCTGTTACCCTAATTGGGGTTGAAGGAGAAGTCCTTGTTCCGCGTCTCGGAGATGGAGTACCTGGTAGTCCAAAGTTAGGAGGAATAATAGGATAAGTCCTCCGTTTAAGAGGATCTTGAGGGAGGAACTCAGGATCTGGTAAACGCTCAGCGTCCCCAGAATCAGTGTCAACAACAGGTGAGTGTACTATAAGCACAGAAACAGGATAAGTAATGTAGTTCCATGATAATAATCAATTAACCCTAAATCCTCGACCATATGCTGCGGCTTATACAGATACAAGATGTTTTGAAGCAGATGGTAGAGATACTCCTTTTAAAATGTAAAATATAGAAGTAGGTCGTAAGGGCGGCATATGAGCGAGGATTTATGACCTTTGAGAAACGCTACCTCTGGAAATAGGAGGAAGGGGGCTTGGAAGCGGGGGTAGCAGGGAGCGTCCAATATGTGTTCCTCTTCTTCCTCCCATTCTGTGTAATTTAAGTTGACCTGTGACCCGTTGGGAGGTCCGAGGTCATGGCTAATCCTGAACTCCTCCTCTTCTAATTGGTCCGAAGATAGTAAACTACAGTTGGATAACTTCGCTAAGTCTAGGTCTTCTTGGACTAACTGGAAAAAGGGAATTTTAACATTAATCACGCTTTATTTTGCACTTTAAAGGGATTTTAATAAGCCTGCTAAAGCTAGTAATTATTAGAAGTTTAATGGTAGTTCTTCTCGGTATAAAGTTGTCTTAAGGGTGTGTAATCGTTAAGGAAACTTCCGCTTCGGAATAGGGAAACCAATGCTAAAAAGGGTCATCTTTGGTACCAAATGCAGAGAAAAATATTACTTCTAAAAATATGAAAATACTATCAGTCGATAGACAATTTTATAGGCTAGTACGGGAGGTATGACACGGTACCTCAAAAAACCAATATTATGCTGCCAAGCCAAAAAAACCCAGTACCCATGCCATTTTTCCTTACGAAACTGAACATTACGGAGTTTTTTGACAAGATGGTTGTATCGGTGTCCTTCGAGTATACCTCCGGTACTAGCTTATAAAATTTACAATCGATTGGTACCACATTCATAATTTTAGCATAATTACTGCTCTCTGCATTTGGTACCGAAAATCACTTTTTCCCATCGCAACCTTCGATCATACACTGTTACCCATAGACATCAGGGTAAGGTTTGTCCCTAAAAATGACACTCAATGCAAGTTATGCATAAGTTTACGAATGAAACCTAATCACCTGATTATTTTGAAACATTTTTTATGCTTGATAGTTAATTATTTACTATCATTGATGTATATTTTTGGATAGGATTATCAGTTACTTTTACAGCACGACGATGATGAAATGATGCAGATGATTTAACGGCTATATCATATAAATTAAATAACCAAATCCACACCAAAGGTCAATTCGGGTCATTACGTAGGTTTTCACCGAAACGTTTGAGCCCCGGCACGCACCTTTACTCATTACTGTAATAATCGATATTTGAAAGTAGTTATTTGTTATTAGCAGCTAGTTCAACATTCAGCAAAACGACGGCAAAAAAGCCACCTTTGCAGGAGAGTACTGTCAATTTATAAGGTAACGATAAAGTTCTCATTGTTTAATGCTTGATTGTGATTGCACATGTTGTAAAAGTATTAAAAAAAAGAAAACTATACTTTTAGAATGGGAAATAACCAGCGGAGAAAGCGAGTAGTAACTACTAAAGCAAGATCACGACGGCAGCAACCAGTTTATCAATACAAGTCCATCAGAAATCGAATTGTAATTTCACTAGAAGTCATTCAAAAACTTTCAAATTTAGTAGCCCAGCATACGAATGCCTGCCCTAATGCCAAGTTTACCATCAGAAACAACACTTCCAAAATAATCCTGGTTCATTGCAAAAGATGCTCTGAAGACATAAGAGTCCAAACCGATTCCAGCGTTCATGCACTCCCGTTTTCAGATTCACTTGCTGCAGGAGCGCTTTGTGCGGGGGTGGGATACTCCTGCTTAAAAACCATCTTTAATAGCCTAGAAATACCTTTTATTGGAGCGAGTACTTACCTACAGGCTGAGAGAAGAGTAGGGCAACAAATCCACAAAAAAGTTGAGGAGGACTATGCAGATAATGGGAAGGAAGAAAGACGATTGGCGATACAAGAAGGAGATGTAATCGAGTTGGATGGGGACGCCTACCCTTTCATCAGCGTCGTGGCAGATGGAGGGTTCTCTAAGCGTACATATGGGCACTCTTTCAACTCAAACGCTGGACAAGCTTGCATAATTGGTATGCATATAATTATTTGCGAATGCAAATTTTAAATTAACTTAAAAAATAAACCACTAAATCACATTTAATATTAATAAATAGGAGCCCGAACAAAGAAGATTTTGTACATGGACTACAAAGTCCGCACTTGTATGATATGTGATCGCAAGAGAATGGATCAAGACATTCCAGTCCATACATGTTACCGCACGTGGGAAAATTCAGCGTCATCAATGGAAGCTGAAATAATTGTGAACGGATTTCAGAAAAGTATGGAAATGCACGGCTTGATATTCAGATATTTGATCGCAGACGCTGATTCTTCAGTTTACGCTCGAGTTCAAGCTGAGGTTGTATATCCTGGTCGAGTTCCTGTTGAGAAAGTGGACTGCGTAAACCATGCAGTGCGAGGAATGAATACAAAACTCTACCAAATATCCAGCAATACTGCTTTCCCCTTAGAAGATAGAAAGTTGATATTAAAGCACATCAATAGGTAACTTAAAACGCTGTTAATTGGTAAATGGTTTGAAAACAACAGTTTAACTAACATAACATTGCATTAACTAATAGATTTGGAAAGGATTTGATTTCTGCCATACGGTTTAATCATAAAAATCAGGCGGATTTACAAACGAGTGCTCTGACTTTGGCGGAAGACATTGTGAATGTACCAAAGCATGTCTTAGGGGATCATTTGTCTTGCAAACCTTACTACTGCAAGACTATTGGAGCTTTATCACAAGAATATCAGCAGTTCCGGTTGACCCGTGCAGGGTGTGAAATTACTCAAGCTTTCCACCGTCTTGCAAATCGGTCTACCAGACTTATATACAATACAACAAGCAATGCTGCAGAGGGCTTCATGGCATTGGTGAATAAAGAGCTAAATGGAAAAAGGTTAAACTTTGCACAACGAGATGGTTTCGGTCGCCGAACAGAATCAGCAGTTATGGCGTTCAATCACTCTTCATTTTGGCTTCCTGATGCATTTTTGCCTTTCAACAAGGTGTCCCAAGTGTGGGAAGCTGCTCGAAAAGTAGCAATGAAGTCCAAAACTCGAAAGAAATGTATTAAGTCTAAAGTGGGACCTTTTGGGAGATCTAAGCAAATAAAACGGAAACGAAATCAAGACTATGGAACCGATGCACCCAAGGGTAGACTTTCAGATTCAGAGATGGTAGTTGGAAGAGAAACCTTAATGAAAACTCTATCAATTAATGACGAAGAGCGGTCCACTGTAGAACGGGCAACAGTTGGGCAGAGCTTAAACCTTAATTGGAAGTTTGAACGGAGGAATAGGCTTACTGCGAGTAATGCTGGAAGGATTTTCACGCTGAAAGACTGGACGGATAATAAGTCGATACTGCAATGCCTTCTTTACCCTAAAGACTTGAGCATGAATGAGAATATTCGCAATGGAATCAATTTAGAGCCGATCGCCAAACGGTTGTACTCAACGCTGTATGATATGGACGTGACAGAGTGTGGACTTTTCGTCTCTGAAGAGCATGGCTTTCTTGCCGCTTCTCCTGATGGCCTAGTAAAGCACCAACAAAGTGGCATAGAAGGGATCCTTGAAGTTAAATGCATAAATTGCAAACCAGTAGAAGTACAGTTAAGACCATCGGATAAGTTTCTGATTCCAAAGATAAAATCAAATCCTAATGATTTAATCCTAAAGCGAAATCACAAGTATTTCTTTCAAGTCGTGATGCAACTTCATGTATCTAACAAGGCATTCTGTGACTTCTTCGTTTACAATCAGCCGAAGGATAGCTCTACCCTAGTGCATGTATTTTTGGAACGAATTTACAAGAATGAAGAGACATCAGAACTTTGGGAACAAATGAAAACTAAATTTATCAAGTTTTTTGTGGAGGACGTAGTTCCTGAAATAGTAGACCCAATCTTTCCTTCCCAATCTACATTTCGTGTACCGGATTACAGAAGACAGGCAATCCAGAAGCGCTTAGATGAGAAGGCTACGAAGGAGTCTAAAAGCAGAATTTCAGATGAAAACATTCCTCCCACCTCTGCTCATCTAAATTCACGTGAAGAACCTAGTGTTGTAGATTATGATTTACCAGCTACTTTAACCAATGAAAGCGAGCCTGTTGTGTCTAGTTGTGAAACGGACACGGTCGATACTAACAATAACTTATCATTAGCTTAGAAATAATATTTTTCAATCGTTTTTGTTTTGTTATTTAGTACAAATTACTGCACGATTTTATATGGAACTAAGAATAATTATCATATCCATCATAAAAAGTTCCCCCTTATCACAAAAGTAATCTTGATCAGTCAATGTTAGCATAAGTAGGTAGCAACTGCTAAATAGTGATGCATGCTTTGTCAAAATAAATTTCAGGATTTAATTTAGTTGTCATTGGTTTGCAAGGTACCAAAAATTTGCAAAACTTGACGATAAAAAACGATGACACCCCCTTAAGTGAAGTATAATTAAAATGGTTAACCAAACCACAACCCTCAAACTCCAATTTAAAAAGTGAAAACGTGTGTGAGAATTATTAAAAACGAGAGTGAATGTTTACAATTAAACTTTTAAACTTGTAATAGAGACTTGTGTACTGTATTAGACATTTTAAGGGTTTTTTAAACAACCTACCCAAGAGGCGACCAAGATGAATCCGACGAATTGACTGATAATAATAAAAGATGCGAGGAAGGTTGCGACAGGCCGGTCTTTTCGTCTGTCTACCGGAAGGTACTTACTTCTTAACTGCAGATAACCACACCCACAGCAAATATTAGCATAAGAAGAATACTGATAACCGATAAGTAAGGGAGAGCGAACCTTGGAAAAGTATGCGTATATTAGAAGATGAGTTAGAAATACCAGTCCAAACACCAATCCCGATATCAAACTAATCAGATAAACAAAACTATTAATAAACAAGGAAAAGGGGTAGATTTTGTAATATTAGGAGAGTGGGGGGGAGGGGGGTAACCTCAAAGGGATGAATAGAATGTGCAGAACGGTCGCCATCAGAATGTCCATCGCCAACGACACACCAAAATACCAACTCAGCATCTTGTCCGTCTCGTTAGAAAACTGGGCAACACAAAATATACAAATATTGTACTTTCAAGTTCAAGTTCAAAATCTGGGTAACACTAAAGCTCAAGTTCAAAAACTCCATGGATGGGTACCATAAAAACGCAAGAGTACTTTCAAGTGCAAGTTCAAAATTTAGGTACTGAAATGCCAAGTTCAAGTTTAAAAATTGGATAACACAAAATGTGAAGGGTAGTTTGAAGATGAAGTTGAGGAGTGAGCAGTAGTCCTACCTTTTTCTCGATCGCCTTGTCCTTAAAACTCAGAGTGACCCTTTGTATATTCTCTGCCTTGAGTCTCTCAATACTTCGAGCATCGATTGCTCTTGCCAGGTACTCGTTAACCTCATCAAAGGGGGACTTAAGGGTGTCTCCACTCAAACTCTTACCTATTCCCCTAGAATAAACAACAGGGTAGATATGTTAGTACTTCATCTCTTAGTTTCTGAGAGGTTCTCTTTCATCTGAGAGTTTATTAGAGGAGGAGATATTTCTACAGTCAGGGTTTCATATGGGATCAGCCCACCATACCAGGATTTATTCATGTGATTTCTGGGATTTAACGGGAATTAGAAGTTTCCCTAACAGGTCCCGCTTGTGATTAAATCCTACTAAAATGTGCAGTTACTGCATGTTCCATTATTATAAGCCAGGTAAAGTAGTGGAATTACAGTAAATCACAGAAATACTTTTATCACACAAACCCTGGTGTGATTTTGTACTAATCCCCGTGATTAACCACACCCATTTTCTCCAACTACGTAATGAAGGGATAATAAAGGGTTAAAGATAAGTACCAACTTGTTATGACCCATAAGTCTGAGTTCCTTGGCGACCGGGTTCCCATTGTTGGTCACATGGCCCCCTTTCTCTACCTCCTTCGGAGGCCGAGATGACTTAGTTATAAAGTAGGTTTCGGGGGAGTGGTCCCTAAGAAACGGGTCACGGTCCCCTCCGTTACCCGACTCAACCTCGTAATCCCCTTTAAGGTAAGATAGCGTCTCACCCGTTACATGTATCCTTCTGCAGTCATCAACATTATCATCAATCTCTCAGACTATTCCACCTCCCAGAGAGGCAAGTAAAGATAAGTGGTACTTACCCGGGTAGTCCACCGGACTCCATGTGGTTAGCCAGAGTGACATCGTTAGACCAGACGTCAAACTGCCACTTTCGGAGGCCGAGGACCCCGCAGAGAACCCTCCCCGTGTGGATTCCTACCCGCATGTTTACATTAACACCCGTAACCTCACGAACCAACCTAAACACAATCAAATCCATCCATCCATAAACCAAACCACTCTTCTCTAATGGACACAATCTAACTATAAAAAGCTTAATAAAGTTGCAGAGAAATAGCATCTACTAATCCGATTATCCAAACAGTACAACCTTCCCAACCAACTTAATTAAAGTTACACCCCCTTCTTTGGTAATTAATGAATCCTTACTTGATGGCATGGATCATGTCAAGTCCCATTTCTACACAGCAGTGGGCGTGGTCCGGCCTTGGGTCTGGCAGTCCACTTACACAATAATAGCAATCACCCAATAGTTTTATTCGCAGACAGTGATTCTCCAGAGCCAGTTGGTCAAATCTAGGCAGTTGTTGTTCCATTTATTTAATTATCATCGCTTTTACAATAATAAATAGGTCTGTTTTAGGATGACCTAATGACCTTGTTTACCTGGCAAATAGTTCATTAAGAAGCCGAACAAGCTCCTCGGCCGAACACTGACTGGAAAGGAGGGTGAAGCCACAAATGTCTGCAAATAGGATGCTATAGTAAACAAAAAACATCAAAACAGAAGGGATTTAAGTAAAGTATAGTATCTGTTTAGGAATTTTAGTAAAGGAAAGCTCTAGAATTGTTTAAAATCCCTGGGAATCTATAAACCCGGTTTTAAACTGTCCGAATTAAACTAAAGCAGCCTCTATTCTTTTTAAGATAACACAAACGCTGCAATTCCGTAATCAGATTCTTTTAAAGGTAGCATTAGCATAGGATACCTTAGCTTTTATATTATATTCCATTTAATAAAGCTCCATATTTTATATACCGTATTTCCCGAAATAATCCCACTGGGGAGTTATTAATACGAAGGAAAAATTGTAAGTTCTATGAAGATGAGTAAGGTAGTGGGGAAGGGGATTATTTCGGGATATACGGTCTGGATGGGCATTTATTTGAAGTTGACGTGATGCCGTGATAGGAAGCTTTATTATAATTACTGTAATAGTGAGTAAAAATAGAAGGTTGGATATAAAATAATTATATTTGGTTATATAAATCTGGTTTAATAATTCCTCATAAATATACTGACGTCTTTGTCTCTCTTCCAATTAATTACACCCAATTCCAAGTAATTAGACTAAAGGCCTTTTTAAACAGAGAAAGGCCTATAAGGCCCACCCACTCATAAGTTAAAGGTGGTTTTAGTATCAAATCCAACTCTACACAAAAAATATCCAACTTTAACCAAAAACTTTTTAAATTATGGACTTTTTAAACTATTGTCAACTTCATTATAAAAATGCCTTTACTTTATGATGGATTTTAATAGGAAAAACTGGAATTAAACAACGAGTAAAAATACAGGGTGGCCGGAAATGATGTACCGTCAGTATTACTAGCTAAAGTATGGCAGTAACTATGGTTACACAGTACATCATTTCGGGCCACCCTGTACATGGAAACCCCTTTCCCTTTTTCATTTCATAACTCGGCTACTTTTTTCTGCTCTCTCTCTCTCAGTAATAATTCTTAGAATCGGGATCCAAGAGAAATCCATCAAGTTATTATTTATTGTATAAAGCTGAGCAAGTGTAGTGTAGTAGGGTTTCATGGATGACGACGGACCTCATTATAGAATTTAGTTTGGACTTGGTAAAAAAAAGTAACAAGAGTTGTGTAAATTTGTGAACTTGTTGCCTAATATTTGATTTCAACAAAGGCAGGCCCAGGTGAGGACATACCTCCTCCTTTACTTTACAATTTACCTTTACAAATCAATCAAGCCCACATGTCCCCTTTTACCTATTATTTAGTAACCTATATAATGCATCTATAATTGAATCGGACTGAAGACGCCGAATGATTCGGGGTTGTGAGTTGAGTATATTTAATAATTAATAATTACTAAAATAAAAGCATGTTTCCTACCTGACATCCTCATGTCTTTGGATGTAGATCTTGTGAAACATTTCCTCCTTGGCCTTTCCGGCAATATCAGCCTTCATCTCTAGAGCCACGTGTCGAGGCAACACCGACAACAACAACCGTTCCTAATAAATATCATAATCATTTCATAATCCACATAAACCTCTCATCCATTTCCTCTCAATCCCCATTATTATCCTCTCCTACTCTTTAATATATATCTACTCTCTAGTCAAACACATTTTAGACATCCTATGAAGGTTTAAATCTGAGTCAAAACTCGGAAGTCTCTTCTTCAGTTCATATAAATTTAAAATCCTGACAACCATCCCTTCCCTGGATGGAAGTTGACTCTTTAGCAGAAATATAATATTATGAAATTATTATGATTAATGAGGACCTCTGCAGTTCCACTAAACTTTATACAAAAGGATTTAGTTTCTTCAGAGGGATTGTTTATGAAACTATAACCTAATTGTGACTGTAATCCTAATCCTACCAAAGACGTGTAATTCATTTATAAAAGTACAAATTAAGGTATTGGATTGTGGAGCAAATGTAAAGGTATTTTGATGTAGTAGCTACACTACGATTTACTCTCTTGGTTTAAATTCACTATTAATATATTTAATATACTCGTAGGATATACTGCTGGGAAATATTGATGGATACACACTCTATTTATATACTGTTGCAAGCAGGAATGGAATGTATGAATTATGTTAAAGTTATGTAATGACGACGTATAAATAGGAGATGCTGATAATTAGTTGATTGTTATTATAAATAAGAGGAGGCTTATTTAGTTTAAGTAGAAGATTATACAAGAGATCGGAAGAAGGAATTAAGTTAAGTATTAGTAGTTAAGAGGAGGATCCTAGTATAGTACTAAGAAAGAGTGAAGATAGGAGAAGTAGAGGGATAGACTGACCAAAATGTAAAGTATAAAGCAATATAAAAATATATATATATATATATTAACATATAGGATATACTTGGATGAAATTCTCATGAAAATGCACAATTTCATACATAAAAGTTATACTCTTTTCAAATACTCATGAAAAAGCAGGATTTCATAGAAATCCTAGGATATAATTTTTCAAAATACTCCTAAAAATACCCTCTTTTTTATGGTGATGGTGAGATATAGTGATGGATGTATTACTCTATCTAAGGATGAGATAACGGATGAGATGAGTTCAGAGGAGTTTTGGTATAAAATATCTGAAGGACTCAAGTGGCGGAATAGTAATGCGAATGCCTAGAAACAATATAGAAAGTGCAAGTGTATTTGTACCTGTTGCTGGTTTTCCCGTTGAGTGTTAAGTCGAGCTTGGACACAAGTTCGGGTCTCAATAAAAGCCCCTCTTTGGGCCTTTTCTGCTGGATAAAGACAGCAAAGGCCCACCACGTTGCCTCCAACCAATATCAACACGTTCACACCCATCTATACATCAACCAATATCCCATACATGTATATAACCACACCCATCTACATCAACCAATATCCCATACATTTATATAACCACACCCACCACATGTAAACAAACCCCACATCTCCGTACCACCCTCACATTTAATCACACCAATCCAGCTGGACCATGCAGGGCTTTATTTATTTATTTATAGACCCCTTCTATATAATAATCCGATTAACTCTGCATCCTCCTTATAAACCCTTATTATATCCCATGTATTTATTTATACCCACACAGGCCCCTTTACTCTATAACCATTTACTACAGTCCCTGCCTATCAACCGGAATGTCCTGGTCAAGTTAACCTAACCTAACCTAACCTGCTCACCTACCTACCTACCTGCTCACTCTACTAGAGGACCTTATCGGGTATATGGGATAAAGTACGTCATACTTCCTCCATCCAACATACCCGAAAGTTGCTAACTTTACTGGATTTTTGCCACTATTTCTGAAATTGAAAAAAGTTGTAGAAGGATTAGGAGAAGCCAAACTAATGTTTTTCTCCCTCTTTCCTCATGAAAGATTCATCTCGGAATAAGTGGAATCTCTACTCTTCTAGTAGTATTTCTTGTACAAATAGGAGGAATGAATGTTGGGAAGATTCTTGTAGGAGTAAGTAAGGAGGAAGAACCACCGGTTGCTCCCTAAACTCCTTTTTCTATAGAGATAATAAATATAATAAATCCGGTGGTGTATTCTCAATTAGGAGAAAGCTCTCTCTCCGTCTACTTCAATTACATTTCTTACTATCACAAAATACCTATTTTTCCTTCAAATATTCATTACAATAATGGGATTTAGTCTCTTATAGGCAGTTGGTATAAAATATACGCCCTATTTCCCCTTTTAATTCCCCCGAGGAGGTAATAATATTTGGAAGGGAACATTGGAAATTACAAAATTGCGTACGACATGAATACTTTCAACATTGTGAATTAAAGGGGAAATACGTAAAACTTGTAATAGAGCGTGCGGGTCTCCATTCTGACTTTAAAATAGAAGGAGGGGGGTTCTATATGAAGTTTTAGGATATAGAGTGCAGTTGCAGAAAGGTAGATCTCATCTTCCTCAATCAATCAATCAATGGTTTTATTAAGCGACAATAGTACAAATATGTAGTTAACAAGTAACATAAATCATATTGCTGCCAGCACTAGGTCGCCTTTAAAAAGTAATAAATAAGCATAAGGTTAAATTCCGAAATCGGAGTTGGAATAAGTTATAAAGTAATAATTTAGACATTAAATTCATCGTAGACTCTACAATTTGCAAGATTACTCTTATCCTTACGAACAAGTTTGCCTGCGTACAAAGTGTACTGGCTAGCAGAGCTTAACAGGGAAGGTAGACAAGACTACTTAGAATTAAAATATTGTAGGAAGCCAATATATATGTTAAGATAGAGATAGTAGGAGAGTAAACCATCAAATCCTAAGATTTGAGGGGAGTCCAGTCCTTGTCCTTTCCGCTGTTATCCTTTAAAGAGAAACCCCTTGTAACTTTTTCTCAATCCTTATTATAATTTACTCAGGTTTTTATGTAATTTTATAAACAAATGTCAAATATTATTTGAGTAGTAATCCCATTTTTTTAAAAAAAGAGGATTAATTGGATATAGTAATGGAAATGTTATGTTTGGGAGTTAGAGAAAGGAGAGCCGGGTAGAGGGGGGTTACCCTCCAGGGGGGGCAGGGTGAAAGTTTTGTTTCCAAGAGTGATAAGTTGAGAGATAAAATAAAAAGAAGGTGGGCTCGGAATGCCCGGGTATCCACCATAATAAATAATACACATCCTCATGGGATGATATTATTAGTCCTGGAAAAATGTCATGCACTTTCATGGATTGGATGGGATTGGGATAGAATTAGAATAAGTTTAGTTGAAGGAGGGATGGCTGAGACTTATAAAGCTTTAAAGTCCATCATTTAAAGAAAAGTAAAGTTATTTTGAAAGTTTTTATTTTGGTATAAATGGAAATGAAGATGGGATGGAAGTGGGAGAGGAACAGAATATATTTTATGGACTGGGATGGTTGAGAGAATGACACATTTTGTCATTGGCTAATGGGTGATTTATTGAAGGAGCAGAGGAAAGGTCGAAATTGAATAAGACAGGAAGGAAGTGGAAGGGTCGTCTTATATTTTATTTCTGAAGAACTCTTTCTACGTGGTATAGACTTACTTACACGGAGGAAGGATATGGAAAGTTTGTTTTGGAATACTACCCTATTTTTATTAGGTTGAAGAAGAAAGGCCAGGATGCATTTTTGGAGGACGATGATGGTGGAAGGAAGGTAGGACAGACTTCTGAGTTGTGAACTTTTGGAGGGGATTTATATACACTTCTATTCTTTCCACCTCTAATCTATCAATATCTTGAATCGAGATATTAATAGAGAATACCTGGGAAGGGGATTCAGACACTACTCGGATCCCATCTTACTCAATCCCTGGATTCCGTCTTACTCAATCCCTGAATCTCTTATCCCTGGATTCCGTCTTACTCAATCCCTGAATCTCTTA
>JAQFZX010001126.1:0-35539 GCA_034682405.1 Hydroisotoma schaefferi | reverse complement strand
TAAGTTACCATAGGACCAACTCACTTTTCGGCATAGGACCAAAATGCTTTTTATATAGGCCCCAAAAAATGGGAGCCAATTGCTTCATCATCCAAACTACTCGTCGTACTTGTTTTACTCGCTTTGGTCTGCTACTGATTAAACGCATTACAAAGCAAAGAAAATCTACAATCCGCCAATTTAGCGACTCGTAAAACAAAACTTGTACATTAAACTAATAACTCCCACCCACGACAGATCTCTCTGATTTATATCAATTAATTACCCAGACGTCATCTTCATATTGAAACTTTTCCAACCAGCATCTGTTCTCTTTTGTTTCTCTAACTCTCTTTCCCTGTTAATGACAATCTAGCACTTAACTCCCAAAAATTAACAAGCTAAAGCAATAATAATGTTATACGATTAATACTCCAAAATACATGCTTACACTTTGCTATTTATTTTCATTTCTCTACTGACTATTTTTTTCTACACTGTGACTGTTGGTTAATCATTTAAAAAATAAGACTCGAGAAAGGCTGGACTTTCTTGCAAGTTTTATTTTGGCGAATTTTCTGCGCCATGATTTCTGATTAGAACATAAAAATGCCTCCCTGGAGCTTTGATTTTTCTACCAGTTTTTCGACCATTTTTTATTACAAACAGCCATTTCTGCCAACTTGGACTTTTTTCTTATGCAGAATTCACGGGCTACTACTTATTGAGTGGGAGTGAGTTTTTTTAATGCTTAAAGACCAGTAGCAGTTGCAGTGAGGTCGGGTTAGATTGAAATGAAATGAAGTTTGCCTCTTGCCAGGCTTGAAAGTTCAAATAACTTAGGCATTCAAGACAGGACGGGGCAGAAGCCCCTTAAGATATTTGTCGAATGTGTTTAGATTTCTTCCAAAGAACTATTGACTATGCATAGAAAAGAGCTCGGACTCAGAATTCAAACCTTTTACTATTCTTACTGGTCCATGCTACAGAAACATTTGAGAGTTTTACATATTAGCCAAATAGCGAAAATACGAGTGGTGTAGATATAAATTGAACTCTGGTCTCGGTTTACTATCACAGCTTCATTACTATAGTATTGACTGACCGTGTGTGCTTGTATGTGCTATTCCTCCTATGGTATTGCAACTGCAAGTTGTAGTAAAAGTTGGATCTGGAGCTGGAAGTCTTTGAAGTGAAAGAGGGGAAAGTACAATGTCCAGCAGCAGAGGAAAGTGTCCCAAGAGACCACTATATTAAGAAATAGAGTCCCTAAAGAGAGCTACATTGTAATACATTTGTATCCAGCCATGTTTTACAATATGAATGTATAACTTTGGAAAGTCAAAGAGTCGAAGGCGACTGTAAATACTGGATGGATAGATAAAGCCAAGGAAATTATATGTGTAAAAAGACAGCAGAAGAGCAATGTTCCGACTTGAGTTAAAAGATCCCATCCAGGAAAACAAAATTATGGGCCATTTTGAAAAAGACAGATTTTTCGATAGGATACCTACTTTCCGATCCCACTTGAAACTTCAAGAGATAGCTGTGTTTATGGTAAAGTATAAAGTAGAGAAGTAGCATGTATTTTCCATCACATTTGTATATCCGTACATGAATAGAAATAAAGAAGGGAATCCAACTATGTAGAGAGGGTTTCCTAAAATCTGTGCCTGCTCCAACAACTTTTGAATCTCTTTAATCCTCAGTCTACATTGGGATCGGATTTATGGATGAGGATGGATGGATCTGATGTACATACCTAGTTTATAGGATGCCAAATAATCTAACTTAAATACGGGGCCTTGCATTTCTGAAGTATTGCGCCTTTTGAGGCTCCGAGTTATCCATTTCCCATTTCTCGTCCTTTCTAAGTACATAATGGGATTTATTACTTGGATTTGAAATAAATAAATTTTACCAACTGGCCTCCTACATTGATGAATATTTTAGTGGTAAAATCTCCTAGCAGTAATATTTTAACTACTAAAAATATAATATTTATAACTCTTTTCATAGAGCCTTTTTGGGTAAATATTAGTTTGCTAAAATAAATGTATTTTATACCACGAAGTCTCATTTCGTACTGAAAGGATTCCAAAAAAGTTCCTATTTATTATAGAGATCTCCACACTGTAGCGTGTACGTGTAAATTGACTTCAATAGAGACCCCAGAGTGTAGAAAGAGTACAAGCCACCCGTTGAGATTTTCCGCAAAATTCGTAAAAACCTTTTCTACTCAGTGGCAGCTTCCTTCCGATCTGTTGCTTCTAACTAACAGAAGCAGTAGAAATCTTCAGGACTCGCGTAAATACACAACATGACACTAAAATACATATAACCATCCCAAAGAATCCTCCAAAAGAGATAGGCAGCTACTTGTACTCCGTAACTGGGCTTTAACGTCTGTATGTATACCCTCCTAACATAGCATGGGTAACTGATTTATAAAAAGCTGTACCAAACTCGAGAAGATATATTATGTAATAGCCCAAAATTCATACACTCCTGTTTCTTTTCCGTATATGTAATTTTTATTTTATATCCTAAAACACATAAAGATAACCCAAACCGCAAAATCCCCTTTTGTGCGCTATTCGTCCTTTTACTTCATACTATTATTCTATTTCTATATATTCCTGTTCCTGTTACAGAGACCTTAGGTGATAACTTCATCCTTTCAATTTCAACTGCCACCTTGATCTTCTTTCTGTTTACTCCTTCAACTTGGCTGCATCTTCACCTCGTCTTTCTAATACAGATTTATAGACTCGCACTCACTAACATCAGTTAAGGGAGATGAAGCACACTATAATGTGAACCTGATAAGCTGTTATTTCTTCATCAGACCATCAATTGAATTCATCCAATACCTTGTATCAATAACAAAAACCACGAGGAGGATTCTCTGGGTCATTCTGTCAAGCTTTTGGTGACAGATAAGTTTGTTGAATAGAATTTGAATAAGTTCTTCTCTAGTGCAAACAAACTAAAGGATAAAGCTTGATTAGAGGTGGCTCGTTGCTTTGCTTAGGTTCTCTCCAGGTTTTGTTGGCTACATTATTGGTAAACCTAATCTCCTGGTTGGAGGTCGGGTTTTTTGTATTCACCATTCACAATCACTATCCTTCATTCATTCATCATCAATTCATCATTATTATTTTATTTGGGATGATAAACTCGTCGGTCGTTGATTCGAATAAAATTTTATCCAGCAATCCTTCCTTCTCTGTAACAATGTCTTTGTTGAATGTTTTACAACATCTCCCTCTTATATCTATAATTCGGTTGGGTGAGTTTATCAATCAAACCAATACCTTTGCTTGTCATTTGCCGCAGTCGTAATTTTGTCACCCTCTACTTTTAAAGTTTGGGCTTTTACCTAGCTGAAATCATTGTCATGCGAGGAAATTATCATAGATAATAGTATTATTTTTGTCAGCTGCTGCTTGGTCAAAGTTGTGTCACCAAATGCAATGAGACGAGCTGAATTGCAGTTGCTAGGAAGCTTGTTAAATGGAACCCTCTTGGGTCTTATTGCATTAGGTTCTTAAACAGATTAGCATTCGATTACTCATGCAACTGCGACCATTTGTATGCATTCCACATGCCATGCTGGAACTGGTTCCCAACTCTTAAAGGGTTGTACTAAGTGCATTTCATTTAAAATTCAAAACAATTCCGCATTTATTTTTATTACTACTTGCGTAGTAGGACATGACTTTTTTTTAACCGTTCGTCTCTAAATGAGCCACCCGTTCTTTTAAAATAAAATAAAAATGCCGTTGCCTGCGTTGTTCTTTTTATGTCTGGGAGTATTGAATTATCAGAGTAATCCATTAGTGTTGTTGACAAGTCCAACTGACGATTATTGCCTTTTTGAGCTCATCAGTGGAGGCTTTATCTGCCTTTTTTAAACAGTTTAACTTTCATTATTTAAAGTCTACGTCAATAATGCACACTTGTATTAGTATAATTTATCCCCGTTTGTAAAGTAAAATGTTTGAGTCGTTGGATAAAGGAAAATTAAAATGAGACAAGAAATTGATAATAATCAACATGGATGAAAGACTACAGCATTTAAATTACCTGTAACCCTTCTCCTCTACCACACACTTGATCCACCAGCCAACCAGGCAGTTTAAAGAAGCTAAAAGCCTATGCAAGCATATGGTAATTGAAGAAAAAACATTCAATAAAAAATAATAGGATGTAAACCAGAAGAAGGGTTGAGTTTAGTTTATGTAAACGGTGATAAAGCCCCCCTGAATAAAGGGATGATTAGGCAAAGAAGGGTTGAGTTGAATCATTCATGAGATTCTAGTCCAAGCAAGCATTTGAGTTGAGTCTACATATGCGTTGCGTAGTATTAAATATGTAAATAACGTATCAGGTTGGAGGAAGGGTTGAGTTTTAAACTTTATAGTCTAAAAAGATCTTCCTACCTCTATCCATTCCTGGCTAACTTGCCGAGCCCCTATTTGCCTAATGATCATTTTTTGTTCATATGTAAAAAGGTGTCAACACTCAGTCCTACTATTTTTATCATGAACTCACAGCAGCATGCATACATTGCACAAACACGTAACGCAACACAACACCCTGTTGACATTTTAATAATCTACAAAAATACTCCGTATAATAATCATGCGTGCTTTTAACTCCTTAGGTCATTATTTACTTATTAGTTAGTATGTAATATTCGGCAGAGTTATTTATGAGCATATGATGATTATGCATAATGTACAGCCAGCCGAAGTTCGTTCACGACCTAACCCAAGCAAGGAAGGGGTTATGCCCAACGCGTGCTTGTCTTACTGCCGTTTTTTAACTAGCAGAGTAACTCTTCTTTTTAACAAGGAATAAAAGAAGGGGTAAAAAACATCTTGGTTTTTTAAGGAGTAGAAAAAATTCTTCAGTGAATGACAGAAAGCCGTTGCTACTTTTGGATGGAACCTTTCAGTATAGACGCTTGCATTAAGCGTACGTTTGCTTTCTTCCTGGACGAACTATTAGAAGGGCCCTTGTTATTATTTCCAAATGTATTATTGTATTATGATGCCCTTGGGTGAATACCGTTAAACTCAAGCGTAAACTAAGCCCTTAACCTGTGGATGTAGTAGTAGTAGTAGTAGTAGTAGTTAGAAGAGTATGAAGATGAGGATGAAATTCTAAAAGACGAAAGATTATTGTTCATGATATAACTTAAAGATGAGGACTTAAAGTCCCCTCTCCTCCTTCTTCTTGGATGGCTTTGGTTTTGGTCGTCGTCTAAGTGTTAGAATTTCGAAATAAATCTCTATAGATGTGCACAACTACCCAGCTAAATGTACCCACTCACTGCTGTTATCTCATATACTATATAAAGGTCGATAGGACAGGGTAGTTTTTATAATAATTGTACGCAAAGTAAGGGTAAGGAAAGTTGTATGGGTGATTTTTTATGCCGAGTAAAAAATGGCTAATTTACATCTTAATGCTGTAAGGGAGGGACTCCGGGGGAAAAGCAGTGCCACGGAAGACTGGAGTCTCCCATTGAGCCCTTCACACTTTGATTCACATTCACACTCATCATCTCATCCAGCACACAGCTTGAGACCGACTAAACACAACATTGCACATTGCATTTATTTATCCACCTTAGTAGTAGTAGTGAATAGTAGTAGAAGGGATGTGGTTGTGGAGTTAAATCCTACTATTTAACTACGATGGTAGATTAGCAAGTAAATTCATTTGGTTTGCAGAGGCCGACAGAGAGTGATCACTTTTGAAAACGCTAAGGAAAGGGAAGGGTAGTCAAATGAATTAACTTGTGAACTAGTGAAAATAAATTTCATTGAGATTTGACATTGGATTTCTCATTCGCTTTACATTTTAAGTGGTTTGATCAGTTGAACAAAATTGGTTCTCTTGCGTAGGATACGCACAACCTGAATTGTACCATGTGAGATGATGAAGTTTAGAAATCGTATTTTAGAGTAATGGAGTTAGTTTTACAAAGTGGTTAAATAGACTAGTGGTTTGGAGTTTGAACAGACATTTATCAAATGGTTATAGGCTTGGTGGATGGTTTCATTTTTAAGCTATGAAATGTCACAGAAAGGCTTCTCTACTTAAGAAAGTCGTGACAATGAATATACTTGGGTCTCGCAGATTCGGTGGCTTGCCAGGTTGGATAGTTAAACAAACATTCTTAGCCTCTTGGCTAAATAATATTTTTTGTTCAAATTACTAATTAAGACTTCACAATAAATTTATACTTTCCTCAGGATTTAACTACATCAACTTTGTTTATTTCTTTACAGCCGAGCCGCTGAAGCGTATGGATCGAAGTCTCAGCTCACCAGCTACAGGTTGGTTACTCTTGTTGATTCATTTATTTTACTATTTTTCACTCTCCAGATCCCTAAACTTTACTCACTTGAGTGGCCTTATACCATGCCGGAGTATATTTTATTGACTAAATGTACTCCATTGAATGAAGTAGAAGTCCATGTTTTTTACAACATTATTGAAATCTGTAGTAGTAAAAGGCAATAATAATATTATTATCACATGATACTCCCCTGCCTTCTGATCCACTATTGCTGCACTCACCCTGTCAAAGTGGAAATCTCTTGTAAACTCACCCCTATCATATCACATTGTATATGAACCAACACGGGTTACATATGTAAGAAAGAATAAGAATATGATAAAAATCCATTGACATGATTGATGCTTTTGCGACACATGGGATAAAGTAAGTCACCCACTCGTTCAGATTATGGAAGTATGCGAGGGTGTTTTTACGCTAAAAAATCATCTCTCTCTATCCCTTTTCTACTCAAATCTGGAAAATATCTCAAAACCTTGCATCTGAGAGTATATAACTTTTACTCCATCAGCATCCCCTTTTCCTTTATATTCTAAATGTTTGGTTTGACGTATTCATAAAAAATACCTAGCCTTCGGTCCATCCATCCTCCGGTTCTCAACAACCGAAGTAGTACATATGGCTTCTCAGTAATCCTAATGATTATGCATGTGTTTGGCTGAGCTTATTGTAATAAATTTGAATATTTTTGACAATTTCCCCTTGCTTTAAATATATTTACAATGGTAGGTTTCCTCATAAATGTGTTGCATATGCATAGCTATTATGTAGTGACGACTTTTCATTTCCCCAAAACTACTTTTTTTTACAGAAATGAATGAAATGAGAGTTTTACTTACTTTGGAAAAATAAATGTATTCATTTTCTGTTTTTGTCCCCAAAAAGATGTGACATAATTTATGTCCATGCATAGGAAACACTTCCCTTTGTCCTTAAGTTCAGTGACGTCCCAACTCACAACAATAAAATTATTCCATCGCTTACTTAGGTATATTAGAGAATAGGTCTAGCAAGTATTGGGTGCCTAAATAACTACATGAAAGTTGAACCAAATAATTCTTATTTTAATATATAAATAATGTAGGCAATACAATCCCGTTAATTTTCTGCTACTCAGTACTATTACTGTACTACAAGTATTAAGTTCAGTGATAAAAAAGGGAAAATATTCAGATCCCGTTATAAGAAGGACTATTGTGAGAGTAGAGGGGGTTCCAGTTAGGTATTTTTGATTTACATATTACGTGCACAGGAGGAGTTGCAGTATTAAATTTCAGTGGGCCATTCTTTCTCGGAGATTTATCCAATAAAAGCATCAGGGACAAAGAATTAGAATGAAATGGAATATATTATTATTAGTTGAATGAGCGTATGACACAAGTAGGAAAAAACAACCAAGGCAGTCGGATGATGCATCTGTTTTCCCTAGGATGTCTAAAGAAGTGTGGTAGTGTTTGTAGGTTAGGTTAGTCTACCGTTATTTTTGTTGGATGGTTAGTAGTAAAAAACCGTACCACAGCAGGACAGGATGAATCAGTTTTTTTAACGAAAAGAGACAAACAAACTGTCTACAGATGAGGAGAGTTGATACCTAAATATGATAATGGTTCTGGAACCTTTAATTTCTTGTCAGATCTAAGGATGTGTAAAGCAAAACATTCTTTACCGGGGAACCTTTAGACTAACACTGACTAAATATTCTTAATAATAAAAAACCTTCTTTCTGAATATTCAGCAGTTGAATAACATGTAATTCGAAACTCAGCCAACTAATAGATTAATGGGACCATCCACATCCATCCATCTATGTAGATCTTGACAGATAAATACCTACATAAACGTAAAGAAGTATACATAACCTTCACACATAGTTTTTACATTTTTTGAGAAAATAGGTCTGAAAAGGTTTTTGCTGGATTGAATATAAAATACCAGTGGAAGCATGAGTAATATAGTACGCAATGACTAAACCAAACTATTTACTTATGATAATGCAAGAGAAACGATGACGGGAAAATAAACGTGGAAGGAAGAATCTCGGAAGATTGTATGCCTGGAAGGTGTATTTATGTTTACTACCTTCCTTTATACTGCAATCTCTAAAACCATACAGAATAATAACGGTATCCTGTTTTTATAGTAAACTGTTTTTTTTACAACAATATGCACATTGAGGAAAGAGATGAACCAAAAAATGCTGAGCAACTCCAGTTCATCCTATTTACCCAAAACGGGCTGAAGTGCTGGGATGATTTTTACCCCAACAGAGTAAAAACTGCATCCTCAAGGGAATCTCATTTATGCTGTGGTAGGTAGTAGTAAGTAGGGAAGGTCCTGTGTATTTTTTTAAATATGCCATCCTCCTGCACTGGAAGAATATAAACTGTGTGAGGGAGATTTTGTTATGTTATTGACGTTAGATAATCTTCCTATTTGACTCAAGTGACACATCCATCTTTCCGGGAATCTGTTCCGTTTACATTTCCGGAACCTTGTGTCCCTGGTATTCTACTTTACTTTGCATCTTGTTATCCAGTTTTCATAATGCGGATTGAAGATCTCTGGTTAGAAGATGAGGTTTGCATTCGAAGATAATTTTTTTTGCTTGTTTCAACAAAATCTACATCTAATGCCTAAACCCTGAATTAACGCTGAAATAATCAAGTTTCTATACTTTTTGTGAAAACAAACGATCATTATGAGATTAACTAAATCACTCTACTACTGCTGTTGACTCTTTCCATTAGAAAAGCTCATTATTTGCTTCTCTAAAGCTGCCATTGAATATCAACGACTATTCCACTCCTACTAAGTTATATTCTACATATCTGCTTCAATCGTTAAAAGTCCATTGGTGATTTGATTAGAATCCAATCCTGAAACGCTTATCTCGCGTGCCTGATATGAATTTAAATGCGAGGATATTCGCCATTCAATTAACGACTATCGGCCACTCTTTCCAAAAACCCGAATTACTCTCGAGCAAATGATTGTTTAAGAATCAAAAACAAGGGGATAGCTACTATATACTACTAACACTCCAAACAAAACTTTAAGTACTTACAGGATAGTCTTTTCATCCAACAAAATTAAGCTTTAGTACTTTCCTTCAAGCACAACGCATCCCATTAAGAGATCGTAATATACAAAAGCACGCACCGTACCGTCCGTTGACGTGAGTGAGTACTTGCCAATAATCGGAACTGTATTTATTCAGAGACTTCAGTTTGGTCAAAAAAGCCGAGATTAGAGACTGCTTAAATAAAATAGAGAGATACTCTCGATACACTAAGCTAAAATATTAGTCTCTTAACTATCCTGTTTATACAAGAATAGAAGCACATTTTATAGAATGACGCTATTTTAATAGTTCTCAATCGTTTGCTATAGCAGAAATAGAAACATGTACAAGAAATGATAAAAAATAATAGTACTACAGGATTAAATCTCAAGAAAGCGTCATATAAAGAGGTGAGCTCCTCCTGCTCCATTATGCAAATAGCCAAAGAGGATGAAGACTATGAATAATAAAAAGAGATAGGATTGAATAAGGATTGGAGAGACTGTGGCAGTCGGGCCGGCCCAATGGCGTATGCCCGACTGTGAGCCTGCATCACGCATATCTCAACTTTTTAATGAGTATGTGCGTGTGCAATCAAATCCTACCAAAGGGTTCAATTATCATCATCATTACCCATCTAGCCATCCATGCATACATATTGTAAAAGGATTATTTTATCCCTGCATCTTTTTATACTATCAAAATCATAAGTAAGTAGGTAAGCATCCTGCATAAATCAACAGGAGGATCATCAGAGGATGAGGATCCTCTCTTCAGGTATGATAAATAGTACTTACCTACCTTCAGTCCCCAACCAACCCTTTTATTCGAGTAAAAAATAAAATAAACGAACCCTTTGAGATCATTTCTCACAGATCCAGAGAAGAAAGACTATACCCATCTCGCTTACTCTGTGATTTATCTTATTTGAATTTCAGTAGTCTCTCCCTATTGCATTGTAAGTAGTAAAGGTAAAGGTAAAGGTACTACTATTCTGAGGTAGTACTTTTACTTCGTTGCACGAATAATAATAGTCTTCTAAATAATGTTTATGTATTCCATTTACTTCTCATGATGGTTGATGAGGTTTGCTTTGCTTTGCTAATGAGAAGCTGGGCCTGATGAATTGAATCGAGATAGTTATGGAGAGAATGCCTCTCACATGAGGACAAAAGGGTTGAAGAGATATCAAGTAGCAGTTGTAGAGCAATGAGCAAAGCCATTATTTCATACTTGATAAAAACAAAGTTTCAAAAAAGCATTGATGTTTTTAGGACGCTAAAGCTGCGTAACAAGCAGAAGTAGCGGTTTTCGTAAGTTTTAAGCATCCTGTAGCTGAAGTGTATGTGTTGGGTATTCCTGGTAGTAGTAAATATTTCTGTTTTATTTCAAGAGCAAAAACCATTTTATTACAATAAAAAACAATATTTTATTCAATAACAAGCTTCACGTGGAGAGGAAATCCTTTGTATTTTAAAATAATGCTGATAATAATAGTAATGATATGATAGAGATAATGTAATGTAACCAACCGGTCAGTTGGAATATTTCTTTAGATTATGTGAAAATAGATACTATAAAACTACGAGACGGTGATGAGATGAGAGAGTTGACAGTTATAATAATTAGAGGGATTCTTCTAGCCAAGTAACTACTACTGCTGTGCTCTCGTCAAACACGAGTCTAGCAGAACGTTCCTTACGTTTTTTTACAACCATTGCATTGCGTTGTACTATTATTTTAGCTATAAAAAAATCTTCAATCCTTTAAAACGATACTTGTGCTCGGAGTAAAAAAGCAAAGTAACAAAAGAACGACTGATGATGATAATCAAAGGCTTGGATGCTGGGCTTGGGCTCTCTTGAAATTCTAACAAGCTCAACGACCAGCCAGCCCGTGGCCGTCGTCGTGGTAGTGTAATATTTTGTCCCTTGGTTTGGTTAGAATAAAATCATAAGCATTTAGCCATGCTGATAAAATTACATCAGAAGAATCCACCAAGACTGAAAGCCTAATAAAATATTCTTCACGGTAAAAAAACTGTCCGCTACTACTATTTCTCCTCCAGCTTAGTCCACTGTACTGTGTGTATCTGCATATGCATTTTTTATCGTAAAAACCATTGCCTATGCATCAGTCATTTAAAACTTTATCTCAGCATGCACACACAAGCTAAGGATAAAGAAAACGAATATGTATGAGATCAGCGGTACCGTTAACGGTAGTGCTTTATTAAAAAGAGAAATTGTCAACCCTTTTGTAAGCCTTGAAAAAATACTATTTATCATATTTCTGCATTTTTTGTCACGGATTTTATTCAATTCAGCCCTTTCTCTTGGATACATTACTGGTACTGGTCCTCTCCTTCGTTGGATTTGTTTAGGGACAAAAAAACTCGTTTCAAATTTTAAAATAGACGCTGCATGCGACTACAATTTATTACTCCTGAGTGTTAGCGAAATACTACTACTGTCAGGACTGTTGACTGTGCAAGTAATGCAAAGGGTTTAACGATTCAAAAAAAAGTTATCTCTCACCCTGGTACTATTGGTGTAGAACTTATTCTTGCAGTATTTATTCCTGTGTTGCACAAAATGATCTTTGTTAAATTTAGATGGTGAAAAAATGATAGAGGATGCATTTTTTATGTGATGTAGAATAATGGCTTCAGAAAGATTGAATTTAAAAATGTTTTACGTAAGAAATTCTCATTCATTCCAATAACTCAGGAGGTTCTACTTTTATAGTCTTTAGAATATGAGATAGTTTTTTGTCTGAATTTTAAACAGGAGCATCTTGAATCGACGGGTGCATGATGATGATGCCTACAATTTTTTACAGTGGGTAATATTATTATGTATTCAACGGATGATTTGGTAGGCTGAAAAAGGGTTGCATTTAATCGTGTGTTTGTAGTAGTGGGTTTCTAACCCTTTTTTGTTCCATTTTTTACTCCATTAATCTTCTGGAATGAGATGCAAGTCTATTTGAATAGTCAATAAATGAATCCATGTTTGAGTTTTCCATTTCTGATAAGGGACTTGAGCTCGAGCGTCGGGATGCAGATGGTCGCCGTGTAATTTTCAATCAAATATCACGATAGGCAGCATCATCGTTATTTTAGTATCGGACTAACTTTTAAAGTAAGATGAGTTAGTTGATAGTTCGTCTGTAGTAATAACATAACATCATGGCAGACGTCTTAAAGAAGGCATTGGGCACATGTTTCTCTCCAATAATTATCTTATCTTTCTTGATGGTAAAGAAAATATCCCTAAAAGTGGCAGGTGGTTTGGACCTTTTTCACCTGGGCGTAGGATTTCAACTTACATTTAGTCAGAATATAGAATTTTAGTATTGGTATTAGCAAAGTATTACTGGTAATGATTCAGATTTTAAGGACTGACTCTATATTACGTAAAATAGGTACTGCTAGCTGCGATTGATGAATTAAAAATTTAGAGAGAACCTTTTTCCACCTACTGCTAGCTGATGTCTGTGTCTACTTATGAAGAATAGTTTTGTGAGAGAGAGAGAGTAGTTGAATTTGATGTGACCACTTGAGTTGAGGTTGGTTGGTAATTTAAAACGACTCTTTCCCCTCTGATGACTTCAGCTTTTTATTCCCATAGCTTTGTCATAGGTGAGTCTTAAGCGTTTTATTATATTAGTAGTAGTAAGTTGGTGACCTAAATCTGACTACTGTTTGCTATCTATAATAGTTACGTATAAGATGATTGAGACGGAGGATGAATGAATAGGAAGATTAGATCCATTTTGTAGATTCAAAGGGAAGAGGATGAAATGACTTTTTAAAGATTTGGACTGAATCTCGGCAACAATAGGCTAAGGGATGAGCTAGAAGGAAGGCAAAATAAAAAGAAAGCAGTTTATTTTTTATGACGTGGCATATTTTATTGGTCTGATTATTATTGCCGAGAGTGCAGTTAGTGATTTTTTTTCTCAAGTAGATAAGACCCTTGTAGAACTTATTGTGGTAATCATAATAAAAATTATTATTAAAATAAATGAGGCCAGGAAAGTAGTTCAATAGTAGATTTTAATGTAACGGAGGGCCGATCATGTTTCAAACGATTCCCTTATTTGTGGGATTTTTGGAATTAAATTAGAAACAGAAACATTGGTCGATTGGTGACATTCTATTGCAAGGTTTTGTCCCAATGTAATGCCTTATTTTCGTATATTCCGAATACATTGAGATCACATTACTCTAGGGCAACCACTTCAGATGCTATGTTCTCAGCCTATATTTTGTATCGAAGTAGCCGTTATATTTCCTTAAGTTGCATTAGACGAGAACCCTAAATCCAAACCACTTTCTGTGCTCATTTGGGTACAAGAAATTGGTTATTCATTCAGCGATTCGACTGCTGAATTGTGTATGTAAGTAATAATGCCAGGCGTAAGCAAAATGTACATAATAATAACTCAATCTATAAAGCTTTAGCTAAAGATTCTAGCTGAGTAAACAGAATCAAATCGAAAAAAAGAAAAGAGGGATTCATCATGGTAGGAAATTGTAAAACTTCAATCCAAAGCAAAAGCCTTAAAGAGTATATTATTGCTAAAAATAAGTTACTCTAACAAATATGGGTACACGGGTTTTCTACGGATACTAAAAACTTAATATTAGTTTTTCATAAAGTAGTCGAGGTTCCTTGGTAAAACTGAATACGTTTCTTCAGGAAAATATGCAGGTGCTCTTGATTTCTTAGACTATAAAGAACCTCGTCGATACACTTATTCCCATTCTCAACTATTCAATTTTTTCTCTCCCATCTTTCTCTTCCATCCCGTTTCTTATTCTGGAAATGGAATATTTATTGAATGGAACACCACTTCTCAAGACCTTTTATGGGGCATCATTGATCTGGAAGTTTCAGTTCATGCATCTCTTTTCCCTTTTTGCTTTATATTCCTTTGGTTCCTTCAAACTCTCTCAACTCCTTGGTCACCTTCTAAGCCAAGCCAATGCAATATGGCTTCTTTTCTTCTACTTGGAATTCTTTCCCAATGTACTATATGTAGATAGTTAGCAAGTAGCAGGCAATATTATGGTACTTTAGTCCTCAGAAGAAAAAACTTTTCTGCCCATGTCTACATAAACCATTTCTCAGTCAAGTTGGACTTCTTGGTCGATGTTGGCAGGTATTAGGAGTAGCAAGTACCAGACTAAAATGTGATTGCTATGCATCCACGCATTCAACTATAGTACATCCTTTGTACACACACTTTTATTAGCACATAAAATAACCCCCTCTAGAGCAGGTTCTATTAACGGAAAACAGGACGTTTTCTTTTAATAGAAAAACGCTAATCTGACAAGACTTCGATTGAAAGATTCCAAACTATTTTGAACTAAAAGAAATCAGTCTTCAAGGTTAATTAAATATTTTGACCTGATCTTTTTCCAAGAAAATATCTCAAAGACATATACTATTCCATCCAAAAGGCAGTCTCATTCAGCCCATTCCTTTCCTATCATTTACCACTTCCTATACTGACACTGGTCTTGCCATTCTTATTGGATTTCCCTGTGCGGAAAGTGAGTTAGTTAGGGTGTGGAAAAACCTGTCCCTTTTGCTTTACTTTATCGCTGCTTATAATAGAAGAGGGAGGAAGGAAGAGTCAGCAAGGAGGAAATATAATGCAGGCAAAACAAGTGTAAGAATATGTATGAGAGGGTGGACTAGCCGAGACTGGACTTTCTCCCCTGTTGAGAGAACTATGATTATAGCCATTAAGTCTCTTGTGTGGTGTCCAGAGAGAATATATTGATCGGTTCGAGTTGGGTGCCTTCCTTCCTTATGTACTTCTACCACTGCCACTTCCAACTTTCAACATTTTTCTCTACCTCCATCCATGTGGCCAGTCACTAGAGATCTTTCTCCAAATATTTCCCTACAGCTCCACTTCCTACAACCAGTAGGACAGAGATATACGCATGTTTAACTAAGTACCGGGGTATATGAGGAAATCATCCAAAAACTAAATTAACCTTTTATTAGACTATGCTGCAGGGACGCAAGGGTATGCTTATTCTGTAGACGACCTTCCTCCCTGCCTTGCTTTTTGCATATTTGTAGATTTATTCAGTAAACAGTTACCGTATTATGGGGATGGGATGATGAGGTGATATAAAGATTCGGTTCAAGTTATATTACTACACTGGGCTGTAAATGTGAAGCTTAGTTGGAAAATTTCCTGCATTTGTTGACTGGCAGAGCGTTAGGTTTAGAAGATTATTTAATATTTATTAAGATTTGAATATTTAACTGTTCCTATCCTATTGTTATCTTCGCAACTTTGCACATTTTAGAAATCCAATTTTGGTCTACCTTCTTGTTCTTGAATTTAATGTGGAGAGTGAAACGAGGATTTGAACTAATTACTGTATTTTCTTGGACTGAACGGGTGGTTTAATGGTCCCCTTTGTCACCTTGGATCTAATTAACTTACTTTCCTAGTTGGACTCTTTTCCTTTGCTGTGGATTGCATATAACTAGGTTGTGGTACTATTAGCAAAGATCGTTTCATTTGGCAGGTTTGCCAAGAAGGGTCTTCATTATTGAACTTAAACCTATGCTGAGCTATTTTCTTCTTCTTGATCTAGAGAAAAAACCCTAAAAATACTATTTGCCGAAACCTGAGATAGATGATTTAAAACCGTAAAAATTAACTTTTAAAAAAGGCCGGAGTTCAGAAGATAAACCTTGTTACTTCCTATCTAACTTAACTTTGATTATGTATCCTACTGTGATGTAATGGTCTGAGAATTCAAATAAACAAAACCACTTTTTTGTTTAGGGTAATTACATTTACAGGAATTAATTATCCATTACACTTGCCATATTTCTCATTGGGTGATAAACCCTCATGGTAATCATTCACATCTCGTATGCATTTAAGTAAACTGCTTTATTCACCTGCTCAGCAACCAGTTAAAGTGGCAGGGAGTTCTCAGGTCTCCACTCTCGGTCTTGACTCGACCACTGCACTGTTTCCCAGATAGTGTAGAAATGAATTATAGCCCAAGTAGTTAGGGTCTGGCACCATGAAAGATTCGTTTATGAGATAGCCTTTAGTAAGAATATTACTATGAATACAAATTAGTTACTATCCCACCATCCATCCTCGGTTGACTCCTTGTATTTGCATATTATTGTAGGGTCTTTTCCCATCTCTTCAACCGGAGGGGTAAAAATGAGCCTGAATTCTAAAGTTAAGCCCTGAAAATCTAACATAACATCCGAAACAACATAAGTAGTATCCAAGTAAAGTACAATGTGTGATAAGATCAAGTGATCAAACTGAGCTCAAATTCTTAGCAGTTATACTCCCCTGCTTGCCTTATGCTTTATATTGAATTTTGATAGACAAGTTGGAACAAAGCTGGCGAAAACGGAATAAGTCTTGCTTACAATATATTGAGATGCAAAAGTCTTAAAGAAGTTCTTTTTCGGTTCAACGTTCACGTCTGTCACCAGTTGGTGAAAAGAGCCACAACCAAGGCTTGCCCTCCTCTATAGCATAATCATGAAACTACCCCACCCACCCTTGTATGCATGTCTTCGTAGGTTCCTTTTAGTACGAACATATTTTTGAGAAACCACTCACGTACTTGTGACCTCTTCTTTCTTCCTCCCGGCCTTTTAAGTTATGGCTCCCGTTTTGCATCACAACTTCTAAATTTGCCTGTCTACTGCTTCTCCACTCCCGTTTTGTATTCAGTTTCAGAGGTTTATACAGTCTGGATGAAAAACTGCTCTGTAGTCAAATTGTCGTATGATAAAAATATTTGCCGTATCCATATGAAACCAAAGGTTAACGTAAATAAAAGACGCAGGCTTGGGTTGCTCAAGATATTTATATTCTTGCTGGAATTTAAAAGTTTCTAGAATTTGAATTCGATGAAAGTTTACACAGCGTTTTCAGTAGCTTCAACGATTGCCAAGAATTGAAGTTTTAATTTTTCAAAATCTGTCTATTTGATATAAAAACAATGGTTAGCTGGGTATTAATAATTTTACTGCCATACTCGTTATGGTGGCGCAATAAAATAAAAGTTTGCGTTATCTGTTATTAATCTCTTCCTTTTCTCGTTGTGTCATCTTAAATAAATTCCTTCACTATTATCAAAGTTGATCAAGAATCAAGTCAGGTTTCTTTCACCAAAAATCCAACTTAATGATTTCGGTTTGCTATGCTTAGTTTTGTGGATGCAATAATGAAAGGTAAATAATATCGAAGATCATCTCATCAAACGGATGAAAAGGGGGTTACTTACTTTTTCATCAAATCGTAATGATAATGGTCTAACTTACTGATCTGATGTTACAATAATGATCATGATGACTGGCGGTTTTTGGAAGTCTAAAGGGACCACAGAGTGGATTTCTGGATTCATGGGAATTAAGGTTTCCAATCAAATTGTCACTTGAGAGTCCAACTCACAGCTCATAATTGTGTTAAGAAGACACAAACACGCAGCTAGTATGCTACAGGATCTATATTTCTCTCCTAATCTCACGATAGATTTATTATTGTTATTTCTGTCACTAATAATGAAACAAGAAGATGCTTTCACAGTCAACAGTCAGTCTCTGTTCTACGTGCTGAGTCAGTATCAACTTCTCATTTATCTTCTCATTACCTATTGTCATCTAATGAGCTGTAAATGACAACGGGTTCATAGCACCCTTCTTTAGTGTCTGTTGGTCACAATTACCTCAATGCGCTATGCTACGTCTTCCTATAAAAGTGAAGAATGAAAAGATATCAGGAATGGGAATGGGTTTCACGTTTATCAATACAAAGTCCGATCAAGATTTATAAAACCACAAGTATACACCTACACAACTTAGGAGGACCAGGTCGACAGAAAATAAATCAGATAAGCTCTCAGTAATCAGGTGTGTAGGAAGATGAATCTAGTTCTGCTTGCCACATCTGCCCGAACTGACCATTGCCATTTCCTAACCACGGCGGCTGGCTACCTGCTGGACAGAGTAAGATTCATGAGCCGATTCTTTTGTGAACTCCTTGAGGAGTGACAAGAAGATCCGGCATGGTTGTCCTATTTTTCATTCTGGATTTGGTTCAGTCACCACAACAATCACCTTAACTCTACTACCTATGCTTATTTCCATCCAATTTCCTCTATTATACCCCTTTATTCGATTTCACTATCCTTAAGGTTCGGTATCGTCACGTCAAGTCACACGGCCATTTTAGCCACTAATATAAGGATGTATAAAGGAAGTAGATATGCAGAATTCATGAGACATTTGTAAGGGTAGAGCCTATATTGATTTTGGAGATGGAATAAAATCTCCTGCTGTGCCCGGAAGCCATGCTCAAATCCACTTTTACCATTAACTCTCCTTTGTTTGCTGTTTGCTCCTTTCTCTTATGCTGCCACAGGCTTTAACTACGCTTTCCCTTGGCTGTAACCCATTATTCTTTCTGGAATGTCCAAACTGTTCCTTGCATACGGAATACATACATGCCATTATTTTAGCTGCTAGATGGAAACATCTAACTATATGCGGGTTTTGTACATCATCAAATATAGCTACTTATTCCTTTTACAAGTTAGCTACTAGATAACCTGTATTGTATTTATCTGGCTACCCCTTTCTAGTTACTTATTTGGTTCATATGCTGTTCATACGATTTTTCACTTAAATCCACACATTCCAAGTAAAGTGACTGGGATAGATGACCACAGGGCTTAAAAGCAAGCGCCATGCAGAGTCTCGTCTCTCTGACCGCGATATATCTTGCGGCCTGATACCACATGAGGTTTTCGTTAAAACACCCCTTTCAGTCTGTGTTAACTTCATGCCTTTTATAGCCTACCAAAACTGAAGAATGTGTGAGATTTTCATAATTTAAAACATGTAAGATTCATTTGTACCACAACAAGATATGATGTATGGGTGTGATGATGCTTGAGTTGAATTTTTAATTTATCCAGAGTACTATGACATTTCAGACAATTGAATTATATGCTACAAAACTACGAGAATTCTACAGGATAACAATACTCGTTTTGGCAAATTTGGCTAGTACTTTGTCACCACCAAACTAAACGCACAAGAGAAAACCCAGAAGTTTCAATCTATGTGATAACTTTCATGCAACCGTAGGAATCGTCTAATTTGCTTAGTTTAGGAATGGTTGAATTCCAATTAAGTTAGAACTGCTCCATTTTTCGATATTTGTTAGAGAGCACTTTTGGTGACCGAAATGGTACGTTCCTAGTGAAATAATATTAAGTTAACATGCATGCGTCTGTTTGTCCACGAGTCTGGGCTTGCATGCATGCTTAATCCTCTAGGCTTGAATTCGTTCGGGCTGTTGTAGCTCGTTCTGTAAATGACATTCAAGGATTGGATTGAAGATTCGTGAGTTGAGAAAGTCCTTGTGGGCTTAAACCTGCTTTCATACTTGCCTGGGGAAAGTTAATCGGATGAAGGAAATGGATCTCTTCTTTCTCTCTTCAGCTCAACCTGATGCTATATATTATAAGTAATAGTATGTAAAAGTCCTGTTCTACTAGACACTTGGTCCATGGTTCTCGATAGACTTCTATAGTATACCCAAACAATTGCATACTTAAGATGGTATAATACACTTTTATTCCCTAAACTCACACTTTTTTCCATCAACCCAACGAGATGAGTGAAAACACTATAAATCTCTAGGCAGAGTTAGCCAAGACGTATTCACATTCACTACTGGACAGCTTTAGGCATTTATTCCAATTCCATCCAGAGAGAGTTGAAGCATATGTAGTCAAAGTAATAATGGTAATAGCATGGGCAAGCGATTTATAATGGGGAAAGGGGTGGCCCCGTCCGGGTTTAAATGAGAGGCTCACATAATACTAAAAGAGGTGACCGATAGCATCAACAGATTGAAATGCCGAACACTTTACTTCTTCCTCTTTATTTTCTCAATACTCTTTACTTTAGTTAGTTACTTACTCGCCGGTAGTATAGAATCTATTGATCTGAAGATGTAAGGGAACGGACGACAGGTCATTGGGAAAAGTAGAAAAAGGGGTTAGAAATCAATGTGAGAAAAACTATCTCTCTTAACCTTTATTGGTCACTTTTCGGAGAATGGAGTTACTACATAATAATAATAATACCAAGTAGGGATGGTAGGCAGTTGGCAGTGGCAAATGTAACTTTATTATACAAAAAGACTCCAACTTTAAGCTACTGTTGACTGTGTGGCTCTGCTAGTTGATAGAAAGGGGGAAATCGCCAGTTATCCCTGGGGATTTTCTTCGGAAGAAAATTAATAGCACCTTGTTTTCTTTATATAAATTAAATTGAGTTCTTTCCCTGGCCCAGACTACCTGTTAAGTTGATGAACAATTTTTCCGGAGGTAACTAGAGTTATGCATTAGTATTCTTAATAAGGAGACCAGACGAGACTATTATACAACACTGCCAGTAAAAGTATGTGACCAATAGTTAGTGATCTCATGATACGATTCCTTAGGATTACATTGATGCAGATACAGCCTTATGCATAGATAGAAGAATAAAAATAATTAAATGCAGTCGCACAATCTTACCAGTAGTACGATATATTTATCCGAAAAACAAAAAAGAAAGGTAAGCATCTTTAACAAGAAAAGTAAAATAGTATATCCTTGACCTATAACAAAAGTTCGATATTTTAGCTTCGTATTTTCATTTTATTTCTGGATTAAAATAAATGAAGAATAGTTCTCTCGTATAGGATTGATGTTTGCACTATAAATTCAAAGATTGTCCTAAATCGAAAGATATTTTGGAGAAAGCCAAGTTGAAGTTGGGTTTGTAAAGTAAGGAAGTAACGATGGAGTAAGATGGATAGCTAATGTTGGCTGGCAGGGTGAGACAGGCTGGTTTGTGTTATTTTTTAACGAGTAAAGGATTCTGATCACGTCGTGTAATACTAAGGCATATATTTCAGATGTATTTTAATCGACGTATTTTACATGCATCTTGCATAAAATGGTCAAAGCGCTGCCCAGAAGTGACCATCCACGTCCCATACTTAGAATACTAATGGCTTTGAATCACCAACCAACTCAATTTCTTATGCTTCTTTACGCAATATAGTATCTGGTAAGAAGGTTACCATAATACTGGTAGGGGTAGCCCAGTATCCGCTATGGAACTTCTTATTCTTGAGAAACAAGACTTCGACTTGAGCGATATTATACATATTTATGCGAAATGGTAGTAGCACTAACACAAGGAACTATAATCATAATAATAATATTGTATTCATGTATGTATTGAAAATGGAAACATGTCCCTTTTAATCTCCACTGGAGCAGTTTCTGCATTCCGAACAAGGCCCGTTGAATTGAGTCCGTTGGATTGGATGCGAGTGGACACAATCCATTCAGATCAGCTAGAAGAAATCTTTAGCCAAATAGCTTAGTATAAATGGGGATTATAATTCTTTTTCTGGGTAGTAGTGAACATATACTCAACAAGGGTCAATCCATTCCCCCTAGTCTCATGTGGATATCTACATTAGACAGGCACATGGCATTTATTTCTAATATGCCGACGATTTTTAATACGCTAAAACCCGAAAAAGAAGGGGGTAAATTTTCGCCATTTTATCTAGTGCTTGCCCTAGCAATATTTAAGATTTTGTGAAAATAGCTCCAAAAAATCCTAATTTCTAACGTGTTGTGTGCTTCTGTTTGTGTATAATTGCAGACAATGGACTTAACGGTGACCTTCTAAGCGAAGATGACAGAACGGGGAGTGAACTGGGAGAGGATGGAGAGGACTCGATGGACTCAGACAGGGTTGGAGCACTTAACCTGGTCACGTCAAGTGACCGTCTGTCCACGTCTCATCCCCATTCTCAGAATAATAACACATCACCCTTATCTCATCATCACCACCATCATCATCATCTTAATCGCCATTCCTCCAAGAATAACAGTTCTATTATTAATACGCAGCTAAACGGACATGGCCAACTGTCACCCCCAGCACTCGCTCCTTCCGTTGCGTCAGTCCAGGCTGTCCTTGCTGCTCTTCAGGCTGGACAACTATCACTCAGTCAGGTATATGCATACAATTTGTCAGAATGAGAGATAATTTCTACCTTTTTTCTCAATACAGAGACAGTGATTAAATCGTTATCTTTATTCAAATCTTGGAATTCCAAAGCCAATGCAATCCATAGGAGACATGCATGAATAGTATAACTATGCAGACGTATAATCTTAATCTCTAAGCAAATGCCATGATTGCATGCTATAATAAGCTGAATTACCAATACTAAATCTTGAATCTGTTATCTTCAATGTACTTATTCATATCCTCATCAAATCAACCAATGTCCTATCCATCCTGCCCTAATCTTAAGCAGTGGTTTAAATAAATGTATCCCTAATTCCAAACTTTCTGACACTCCAGCTCTAGTTCAGCTTTGGTTTTCGTACGCTGATGAGCTACTTTGGCTATTTTAAAAGAGGACAGGTTTTTCCTAAAATTAATTTCCCTCTCATCAACATCTCAATCAAAACTCAACAAAGCTAAGATTGTTGTTAATCGTCTCCAAAATCTTTTCAGGCTCTTCAGCAGCAACTCCAACAACAGCAACAGAGTATCCAGCAAACCTTACAACAATTAGTCATGTTCGGTCAGACGGCTGGAACTGGCACGGCTACCCAACTTCCTCCACCGTTCTACTTACAAAATCAGGTTAGCCTGCTTAATTAATTAATTAATTTTTGCATGGATGACATTTCGCATTGCATGCACACATTTTCTGCTCCCTGTTATTCATGTTAGCCTTACTAATACATAATTTAATACCAATAAACTTGGTTATTTACCTATGCATTTACCATATTTAGCTATACTAAACTAATCTATCTTTCTCTCTTTGCAAATTCTTAGACTCTTTTGCATCAGAGTTTGTTCTCGTCTAACTATGCCGGTGGCTTAGTAGCTCCTACGTCAAGGTCGTCAAATTCTTCCTCAACATCTTCGGCCGGCGGGTCACAGGCTCAGGTAAACTTTTGCTAACACTTCTAGTGATTAAATAAATCCCTAAGGAAGATGTTTGGGGAGATAATGTCTATTCCTTTGAAAAATATGCATCTTGATTCATATTTTATGCGCAGAGTTAGTCATTAATTCATTCAAGTTGTGCTTTTCTTCACTAAATTGAATTAAAATTGAGCCCACCCTGTTGTATTTTATTTTGCATATGTAAGTGTAGCGTGGTGAGGAATAATAATTCGAATCTCAACAACCCTTCTTCGTGTTTTTGGTTAAACTAAGCTTTAAATCCACTACTAGTATTAGCATCACTGAGTGAGCGTTGAATATGCATGGATGAGCGTGGGGCTCGTTTACATTCATCATAATATTATTTATTTTTCCGTAAAGAAGTCAGTAACTTTTGTATGGAGGAATAGGTTGTCTTTGAGATAAGTTGTTGATGGTCAAGTTGGTAGGTAGTAAGCGGGGAGAAGTCGTCGAGAATTAATGGACGCGGTACCTGTTTTGCATAAATATTGTTTTATCTGATCTTGATGACCCGTCGTCATTTTTCTTCTTCTAACTTGATTTCTTGCACCTTCCCCTCCTAATGCTTTTTACGAGGCTTGAGTTACAGAGTTTTAATCACACTCTGAGAGCTCATCAAAGTAATGTATTTAGCTGTTGAGTTCTCCGACATATTAGGTATGCAGTTTATTTCATTCTCCCTGCTTACTCCGTGTTACTTTGTACAGAGGCTTAATTAATTTTACAACTGGAGAGTATGATTTATCTCTGAATAAAAGCGAGATTTTAAAGTAGATTCTTCATTATTCATGTCCACAGGCTGGACATGCGGCGGCTCAAGTAGCTCAGACCCTCCAGCAGCATTTGCAAAAATCTCAACAGAATAATCCTCAGGGGCAACAAAACCAGCCTGGACATCACCACAACCCCCCACCCCATCATCCCCATGGTGGTATTCACCAAAATAACCATCATCATCAGCAACTACAGCAATCACACCCAAATGTGTCCCCATCTCCGACCTCACCCCCTCAGACTCATGTTACACATCATATCAAGTCAACCACGCCCAGACTGATTGCTGAGCCACCAATTGATGAGACTACGGACCTAGAAGAGTTGGAACAGTTTGCAAAAACTTTTAAACAGCGACGCATCAAATTAGGTAGGTTGGTTAAGGTTTGCATAATCTGTAGACGGCTTTCCATATATCCGTATGATTTCCCTTTCATTTAACTCTTAATCCTAATTATTTATTTTGTATGTACCTTTATAGGATTTACCCAAGGTGATGTTGGGCTAGCTATGGGAAAACTTTATGGAAATGATTTTTCCCAAACCACAATTTCCCGATTTGAAGCTCTCAACCTGTCCTTCAAGAATATGTGCAAGTTAAAGCCATTGCTTCAAAAGTGGTTGGAAGACGCGGATAACTCTCTAAACAATCCTAGTGCTCTCTCAAATCCACACACAACTCCCGAGGCCGTGGGTCGACGAAGGAAGAAGAGGACCTCGATCGAGACAACGGTTCGAGTGGCTCTGGAACGGGCTTTTATTCAAAATCCTAAGCCAACCTCAGAAGAAATTTCTATCCTTGCCGAAAATCTCAACATGGAAAAGGAAGTGGTTCGAGTTTGGTTCTGCAATCGGTACTTAACTATCCAATCTGTCATTGATTTGAAAAGCAATTCATTATTCATCCATTATTAAATGCTACCCTTAATGAAATTTCAGATCTGCTCATTTACTTTCATTTCATTTTCATTTATAGAATGTTTCGTTGTTGTTGTTGTTGTTGTATATTTTTTTTAAAGATCTGATGATTTCATTTTGGAAAATGTTAAAATGTCTCTGTCTGTTTGATGTTGTACAAAAATCCACAAAGTGGTTTATCATTTCATAAAGTGAGGTTGTACATTCCTTTGTTTTTACTTCTTGGAGCAGGCGACAAAAGGAGAAGCGTATCAATCCCCCCAGCGGTGGAATGGGTAGTCCCATGGGAAGTCCGGCACACCCTTCAATGCATCACGCTATGTTTGCTCCGATGTCACTTGGTTCTTCTGGTGGGGGTCCCATGTCACTTGTCACCGGGTTTTCAGCCTCTCCGAGTCACACTCCTACTTCCACTGCCCCTCCGCAGACTATCAAAACCGAGTGACTTTAGCAGATTTAGTTACAGTAGTTCAGTCACACAATACACAAACAATACATATGATATGCTGTAAATTACATAGCTAGAGTATGTATGACTTTACCTGGTGTGTACATGTATTTAGATTAACTTCGTATTTTAGATGTTTTATGGTGTATTTATTTATGGTTTTTATGTCGATAACCCTAAAAAGAAGAAGGAACTCATAGACGTAAAGTAGATTGGGTGAAACAATTAATTAGTCATCCATTATTTAAGACTATCCTCAAGGAAATTTCAGATATGCTCATTTGTCATTTCCATTAATTTTGATGGAGCATGTTTTTCAGTTTTAAAATTTTCAATTGTTGTTAAAATGTATGTCTGTTTGATGTTGTACAAATCCACAAAAGTAAGTGGTTTATAATTTCATAATGTGAGGTTGTGCATTCCATTGTTTTTACTTCTTGGAGCAGACGTAGTCCCATAGTAAGTCCAGCACAGACTTCAATACATTGCTATGTTTGCTCCGATGTCACTTGGTTGTTCTGGTGAG
Organism: Hydroisotoma schaefferi; assembly: GCA_034682405.1. NCBI lineage: Eukaryota > Metazoa > Arthropoda > Collembola > Entomobryomorpha > Isotomidae > Hydroisotoma > Hydroisotoma schaefferi. The sequence continues at coordinate 9,364 of JAQFZX010001126.1, read as the reverse complement.
GGTCAGTTGTCACCGGTGAGGTTTTAAACCTCTCCGAGTCACATCCCTCCGTAGATTATCAAAACTAAGTGACTGGCAGATTTAGCTACACTAATTCAGTCACAAAATACATATGATATGCTGCAAATATGATAACTTCGGATATGTATGATTACCCGGTGTGTAAATGTATTAAGGTTCCTACTATTTTAGATGTTTTATAGTGTATTTATTTATGTATGGGTTTTATGGTGAAAAAAACCCTAAAATAAGTAGCTAGGAAGCTAAAGGGAGATTGGTTATGAATTTTCCATTTAGGCAATAATAAAACGAAAATTATGTTTAATTTGTTACCGACATTTATTTTTAATTGTATCATCATTAATTCTAGAAACTTAATTTTCAACTAAGCACGAATTGCAAAGTACATTAGTTAATGCACGCATATCTAAGAGAAGGTTAACACATTTTTGAACGATATTATGAGTAAGAATTTGTGATTGAATTTACTACCTATATTTCGAGAATACACATTTATTCCTCAAAAATAAAACCATGAGTTCGTTTAGCGATTTTACGTCAATAATCTTGAAATTTGCATATCACCATGCATAGGACACCTATTTGTGGTACTATTGATAAATGGATTTCATTTTTAGTTCTATTGTCTGTTCTACGTGCAAAAATATCTGTGATTTTACTATTGGTAAAAAATAGCAATCGTAAATAATGGTCTGCATGATTATTAATGTTAAGGTTAGCGTTCGAAAGTCTGATGATTATGATTTCCTCCAGAATGTATCATTGTTTGTTACAAAGAATTGTTGCAAAAATGACAAAAGAAAAAGAAGTAAGCTAAAGGAATATCTTCTAAACTACACATTTCTGCGATTGGTATCCGACCGTTTTAATTCATCCATGGAATCTGCAGAACATCTTGGAGAGTCTGCATCATCATCGCCCATTGGAGCACCGTGCATGCTATCTGATAGTTTACGTGATACATGAGCGAATTCTCTATTGGTCTGGACGATTTTTTCTAACTTTGAAATCATTTCATAGTCTGGTACAATCGTTTTGGACCAATCGATTCCCAAGATTTTACCAACCATATTCCGTAAGTTTAGTAACTGTCCAAATAAAAAATGAAATAAATGGAGTGTTTCATTAATTGCCTTCACAAGCATAGAAGTTTGGTAACGGTTTACCTGAGCTTCCCGTCTGGAAGCCTCCATAAGGTTTTTCTTAGTAGAATTTAATTCCTGGCTCAATTGCTGAAAAGCGTGGTCATGAAGATCCCGTTCTTGAGTTGTATTATCGCGACAAACCTTTAGCTGATCTTTCAGTAAATTCAGTTTCCTATTGTATTTACATCGTAGGAGTTCTAGATCATTTAACTTTTGCTCTAGGTCCTCAATCTTCCTTGCTCTTTCCAATGAAATGATCTTAAAAAATAAATGCACTATATGAAATTTAGCTACCCTCAACATTATTTCAGGACATAAAGGCAGAAAATGTTTTACTTTATATTCTGCTGCATCCGCGAGTTGAGACTTGACATCCTTCACATTAACTTTTGCTTCACGAAGTTCCAGCTCTAATCGTTCTACGAATTTTGTCAACTTCTTAGCTCTTGATGACGCCTCATCTCGTTCCAACTCTAGCGTTGTTCTCATTTTAACACTTTCCTCTAAAACCATTATCTTTTTTCGCAACATGTCCAAATGCAAATCCTTCTTTTCAACCTGTTCCTTCAGAGTTCGTAATCTTCTTTGGAGTTGGTATACCGTTGCGGTCTAAAGCAACAATGGCAGAACAAACTTTGATATACGGTTTCTAACTTTGAAGGAAGCCCATTTGATGCAGGAATCATATGCAACCTTATCTGCGAGTCGTTCTCCCTCAAGTTTTGCAAGCTGTTCTCCCCTGGCTATAATGGCATCCGTTTGTAAATCAAATCCCAACTCTTGTGAGACTTCATCCAGGCCCATGATATTTCCCAGTTGCTCCAGAAATTGCATAAACTGCAATAAAATGAGAGCAACTACATTCTAAGCAATTTAAATGGACCTTGAAGAGCAGGTTTTTGTTCTTTGTACTCTGTTCTTATCCTTTCTCAATCCTTCATTCAAGATCTCAGTTGTGGTCAACTGGCCCTCGGCATCTTGAAGATGTTTTGACAACGTCACTTTCTCACTCACGGCATCATCCTGCCTCATCCTAGAGTCCCCGAGTTGCTTTTCTAACCGTTCAATAGTTCCTTGCATCCGACCTACTTTTTCTCGTAATTGGTCATTACCCTTCAAAATGAACCACTCAATTCTTATCAAAACTTTTCAGGCTACTGACAGTTCAAGCTACTTTATAAAACAGATAAGCAAATCAAAACTATAGGATAGGTTGCATACAAATTGTTTCTCCTTGTACTCTATCAATAAGTCTTTAATCCTTTCTCGAATGCCTAAAGGAGTCGCATCCACCATCCTAGCTCCAGTTGATAACTGAATTGCAATGGACTCTTGAAAGTTCTTCAAATCTTTCTCTGCTTTCATCGCTCGATCTTCAGCGATTACCAGGGATTCTAAAGGATTAAATTCATTTAGCATGGACGATATCTTCACAGCATGCATGTTAAATTTTTAACCTTTCAATGCATTTATTTGCTGTTCCATATTTCTACATTGGTCATTTAAACTGGAAACGGTCCTACTGGCAATATTAGACTTCTCTTTGTAGGTTTGAACTTCAGTATTTAAGTAAGATTTTTCAACTTGAAGCTGTTCTTTTTCCTATGAAAGAAACCGTTGCTTGAAATACTGACCAATTGCCATCATTTATAAAATGGTACATCATTGTGCATCCATGCATTTCTAATGAATATGCAAAATAGATTTACTCTTTTTAGAAGGTCTATAGAAGTAAGGCAAGAAACTATTTGTTGGTTTAGGTGATCCTTTTCATTGTTCAGTCGTTGTATAAAGTCTGAACTCGCTTTAGACTCATTACCCAAAGAGTCTAATGACTGCTTAAGATTTGCATTGTTCATTTTGTACCGAGAGTTTTCCTGAAGACATTCAAGCAAAGAATAATGCGTGAAGGGATAAAATTCTGACTTGTGGTCGTAGCCAGTAAGCATAAACGTCATAGCGTCAACCGTATTTCCGGAAATAATTCCCCCTCTAAATAATTCCTTAAATTCGTCCTATCTTTCTCATTTTATGGCCTTTTTCAACTTTTTTCTTTCAAGTAATAATAATTGCTCAGGGAAATTATTTCCAGAAATAGGGCCAGACAGAATTATTTAGCTAGCCTGATAAATTTCATATATCCTTTTAAGCAGTAAGTCAGATTTCGAACTGTCATCATGAAAATCTACAGCCGAGGACAACTTCCTGCAAAACTCAACGAGACTTCTTTGGGCAGTTTCTTTCGCTTGGTCAGATGCTTCACGGTCGATGAGCAGTGATCTTGAGGTTATAATTGAAAAACTGCATATGGACTTTATTTCAAACTTGCTTGAGTTAGAATACGCATGAAAATGTATGAGGGACTGTTTGCATGGCTTAAATTACCGAAGTTGACTCTCCAATTCCACAATTCGCTCTTGATAATGTTGACTTTCATGTCTGAACTTTTGAAGGTCTCCTTCCAATCTGTGTAGGCTTGCTAACAAATTTCTTTCTCTTTCATCTTGATCCTACAATGCAATGGAACCTTACGACAATAGCATAAAAATAGCATAAAATAGAGGTTTACAACCCAAATATCGTACCTGTAATTTTTTTTGCAAGGAATTATTAATTGCATTAAGTCTGGCAAGATTTTCCTTAAGGTTCTCATTTTCATTCGTATGCTGTGATATGGAATGCTCTTTTGATTTGAGGCGAACTTCTGATTCCCGAAGCTACAAGTTTCCACATTTTACCTACCTAGGTTTATTTAGACTACGTTTTTAAAAGTTTTAACAAAGTACCTCGTTCGTTAGGCGATCATTTTTATACTTTAGTCCAGCGATTTCGCTCTGAAGTCTGGTTTCGGCTGGAATTTCATCCTGAAAAGATGTTTTACTATCAACCAAGTTCAATACTGCATCAACGCCATGATTTTATTAGTTCAAGTTTATAGACTGGGTTTCATACAGAAACTATCGTCAATGTTATATGACTCTGTGAAACTGGTTGTTGCTGAAAAAATGCAACTGTAGTAATTTTCGAAATGGTACCATATTCAGTTGCGTCGTTTGTAAATTGACTCATTGATATCGTTCATGTTATATGATTCAATCAGGCTATGAAAGCTAAAGCGGTTCATTGTTTGGAGCCAATAGCAAATCAATATTTTTTTCTAACTGCATGGAATAATGGATCCATCCATCCATACATACCAGTAAAAAAGCTTTCGTCTGTTCATTCTTCAAGCCTGATAAACTACGATGACACTTTCATATGTGTCTCGATTAAAATGGTATCCAATCCAACCTTCGGGATTAATTTCCTATTCATTCCTATACATAGAATTCAGCTTGAAGGAAGGCAATAATATTGACCAAACTTTCACCAAAGAGATGGGTCCTCTTGGTACCGTACCGAAAGAAAGTATCCTAAATGCATACAAGTAACGCAAAACTATTGATAATTCATGTAATATTCACTGGCTATGTTTCTGATCATAAATGAATTACTACTTTCAACAAAACCCTTAAATTAACTTTTCAGTTAATGAATTAAAACTTTACAACCCCTGCAATTGAACTCTGCTTGCTACGGAGTTAGAATCGCAGTTTGGTAAGTTAAAGATAGGGTTGCGTTCTGATGTGTGCTTCTGATGAAAATATGCAAACAACTGCTTACCAGTATAGTTAATTAACGTTGTTCACTATTACCTGACGAATATAAGGCGGTAGTGGCGATGGCGTGGCTCTATAGCTCATGGTGTCTTCATCCATAACTTTAGCTAGTATGTGATAGTGACAAAGGTGAACAAAAACTTTAACTGAGAAAGTTCATAACTATTGCTGTGAATCTAACTTACTTATGTATAAAAAATAATATGGTTTGAATATTGCTTTTAAAGCGTTTAAAATTCACCGTTTCACAATCTAAGATATTCCTATATACGACCCTTAAGTTAAACCCACAGGGGAAGAAGATAAATAGGATGAAGTGAAGGAAACTTCGGTTACAAAAATGTTTTATCCATACATCCCAGATGCACTTGCGCTTTGACAAATCGGTGGGGGTGGGACATATAAAAACCTATACCGACCGACTGACACATTAACGGATAACATATCCTTATTAACAACCATACTAAGTAATAATATTAGTAAGAGACACAGCAACAACGTAATTATGTTGAGACACAAGAACCAACGATTTCCGAAATTAATGCGATAATAAATTTAATAGATCAATTTAGACATCAGTCAACCACAGTGAACAGTTAGGTACCTCAATACATAAATACCTATATCAACTACAGGATACGAAATCTCGGTTGTCTAATAAACATACATAAACCAAGCTCTCTAGTTCTCGTCTAAAAATTTGCGGATGAAACTCGATTTAAGAAACATTGTTGCGAATCGTTAAGTTAACATAAGACACAATCGGCTCCTCTAGGACCGTCTTCATCATTGTCGTCATCATCTGGCAGAGAATCATCCGAATCTCCGTCTGCATCCCCTCCAGCACCTCCTTCAGTTCTCTGGTAAAGTAAAATTTAAATATACTGTGATGCTAAACCAGCAAGAAATTTCGTATTAAAGAGACAATGAATTAAAATTTTCTCTGACTCTTGCTCTGTTAGCTCTTCGTAAGTGGCTCCACAAGGCATACATTATTTGGCCGTCTAAGTCATCAGATTGACGATCTGAGGCACTATCTCGCTTCTTTAAATTCTTTTTGACTGTTGGAGCTAAGTCACCCATTTGCGGGACCTTTTCACTGGAAGGTATCCATATTTTCACATCGTCATCTAAGCCACTGGTTGCAAGAATGGGCGCAGAAGGGTGAGGCTCCAGACAATTTACCTGAAAAGAATGTAAACAATGTCAAAATAAAAACCATACAGTATGATATGATTCAAATTCACAGCGAATGGTCTCACCACTCCGTTCTCATCCCCACGGAAAAAATTGACTATGCTTTCCGTTTCTTTATCCCATATAAAGACATGGCCACAATCAGATCCGGACACCACAAATTGACTTTTGTCGCCAAAAAAGTTGACACCTTTCACTGCAGAACATATGATCAATCCGTTAATAAAAGTAGCATCACTATAATGGCATTCAACGGCACTAACGTTTTAGTAGAAAAGGTAGACAAACCAACCGGTATCACAGTTACGATGCCCTTCGTAGACTTTGATGCAATCCGCACCGTCAGAGTGAGTAGCATCGAAAAGATATATATTTTCGTCATTGTAGGATCCAACAAGTTGTTTTCCATTATAATTATAAACGGCTGCCGTCACATGGGGCTTCTTTTGCGAGTCCTTAAGATGATGGGGACAGAAGCGTTTTAAAGGTTCTGCGTTGCTGAGTAAACTACTATTTTGACCTCCTCCACATTCATTTGAGGAAGCTCCATTTGAAGAACTAAGCTTTCTTGTATCATATATTCTAACATATTCATCTCTTCCACAGACACAAAATTCGTGCGAATCTAAAGGATTTCCATGAATGCTATACAGTGCCACTTTTTTCCCTTTTTCCCGAACTGTGAGCAATCTATGTAAAATAGTTTGATTTTGTCATATAAGACAATGAAACTGAAAAAATGTGCAAAACAAATACAAAAGTTGGAGAACATACTTTTGGGGCTTTTCTTCGCGAATGTCGATACTGAACACTGCACCGTCTTCGCCGCAACTCAATATCACTTGTGGCGTTTCAGTACTAACTGAAAGTTTATGAACAGCACCTTTGTGTCGAGCAACTACACGCGAGGATCCGATATCACCGGCAGAATCCAGTTCAGTTAAGCGGACATGACTATCTCTTGCACAAGTTACGATCATGTTATCCATTCCGATCAATGGTAAAAATTTCGCCTAAAATTAAATCGCATCGCAAGTTAAAAATAAAGTAGAACATAGTACAAACAACAACTATATACAAGCTAACAACTGCACATATTAATAGTCCTTAACTATAAAATACCTGGAAAACGTTAGACTTATGCCCAGAGTGGAAGGAAGCAATGAGCTTGCCCAACCCATAATTCCAAATCTTCACTTGGAGATCATCAGAACCGCTGGCTAATTTTGTACCGGAGTAGTTAAAATTAAGACAGTTTACACAGCCAGAATGCCCATCTAACTTGTGCATTAACTCCAACCTTTCTGCGGAATATAACGATCCATAAAACTTTGATCTAAAAATTTCAGCACTTTGCGATTGTACTCTGCCCCCGTAGCCAATTTCTCTACGAAAAACTTCTCTTGGACCACTCCAGGTACATTTTGGTTTAGGTTTCAATAAAACAGGGGGGATATTTTTCTTCTTTTCTTCCAAGACTTTTTTGTCTGACGTTTTCCCAGAGTCCTGTGTAGCACTTTCAGGTGCTATTCACATACCAAATTAAAGTCAGTAGACCATAAAACGCAGCAGCTTAACAAGCAAATCTAACCCAACCAGATGAAAATTAATAACTAAGCATTATGAAGCCTGAACTTACGAACACCATCCAAATCCTCTAATAAACTATCAGAAGAAGCAGAGGAATCATCCTCGAGGACATCTTCGTCTTCCATAAAATCGAGATCGTCATCGTCAGATGAAGAACTACTCATAGACTCATGAGCAAACGAAAAGTCTGCGTTCTCAATACCACCTTCGAACACCAAGTGCCCTGAAAAATCGTTCAACGTACAACCACGTATCGTGTGATATATGGAACATTAACTAATAATTATGCTATTTTACCAAAGGCAGATTGCTCATGTTCGTGTTCAGATTCAGAATCTGTAGTCCACTGTTCCACTGGATGCTCTTGGTCATTGGAACTATTAGCATTTGGACCACTTTCCATCGGTGACTCGGCTTGAGAATCATTGGAAACCTCTATAGGCGAGACCAACATTAATATAAAAGGATTAAGTACCAAATCTCAGACTCTAAATCACTAAAAAACTGAATGCAGTAAATTGCAATTGAACCTGCGACTGTCACCGAATTTACTTCACCGATCTTAGGAACTTCCTCCTCCGTTTTTTCAGCCTCATCCAAACTAGAGTTGGAGTGACTTCTGGTCCCTCGATTCACACGATAATTTCGCCTCTGTGAGCTTGAGCTCCTTCTTCGCATTTCTAACGGCGATTCAGTTGAAGGAGACACATTGACTGAGCTTGAACCTTCAAGATTAGTGCATATCGGTAAGTTTCCAGTGTTGAAACAGGCATCAATTCCCTTCTCTTCAATTTCTGGAGCACCCTTGGCAGCCTCAGCCAATTTAGATTCTTTAGAGTGTTTTGGACCATCTTCACCCATGTCGCCTTCACCACTCTTATCCATTTTGAAAGTTGACCTAAACTTGTAAATTATGTCATCAAAAACGTGTTTTTTATTGTTAAAAGGCCTGTGTATTAAATTAAATAATTCCCGTTTAGTTACCTACCACGCTTCTTATTCAATTATCAAATTATCCAAGCGACTCTTGCCAGCTTGCTGTCCATTCAGCATAAAGAAATGTCCCTTAATGAGGTCGAGTCGAGGTCAAAGGTTAACTCTTTTGTCTTCTGGAAGCGTCCTACCTACAATTCCCTGAGCATCCAGCGTTCCACACGCTTCCAGTTGATTGTCTAAAGTTTAAAAAGTACAATGACTATGTTTCCCACAGCAGCCGATGCCGAGCTACTCCGTCGTGGAGTTTGGCTAAGAGCTGGAACCTAGCTAGAGTTGGCCATACTTTAACTTTTTTGTCGATTGTGATAAACTACTGAATTTCTTGCCCCCATCTAGCCGCACCGCTTGGCTTATCTTCAGCCCTCGCTTATCTTCACCCCTCGCTTATCTTGAACTGTATCCTTTCAGAAATAAACAAAAAAACACAAACTTTTTTCGAGTAAAAGTTGTATATCTTTTAATCTTTTCTGGCCCAAAAATGGAATGAATTTTTTCTAGAATACTTCTCTCCTTCCATTCTATTTGCAAACAAAAGGTGCCGGGGAAATGTCAAATTTCATCTAAACTCTTTCCATGTGATCACCTAAACTTGGAGTAGGATTTTTTCACTTTTTCAGCTAAGAAGACCAACGAAGGTTCGTTCATATGTATCGTATTTATGGAAATAATTCCCCAGGGACGTTCATATGTATCGTATTTATGGAAATAATTCCCCAGGGACGTTCATATGTATCGTATTTATGGAAATAATTCCCC